>JAMPIV010004751.1:0-19797 GCA_024509875.1 Oreohelix idahoensis
GAAAGACTTCAAAAAGAGGCTGAGAATAAAAGACTTGAAAAAGAGGCTGAAAATAAAAGACTTGAAAAAGAAGCTGAAAATAAAAGACTTGAAAAAGAGGCTGAAAATAAAAGACTTGAAAAAGAAGCTGAAAATGAAAGACTTCAAAAAGAGGCTCAGGCTGAGGAAAGAAGATTACAGAGAGAGTCTGATGAGAGGAAAGAGAAAGCAAAAATGGAACATGAAGAAAAGGTCTTAGCTTTAGAGTTGGAAAAATTGAAATTGACAAGCATGAGTAATGGTAATGATTCAAACAAGGGTTCATCTTCTGGTAAGGCTAATAATGATACTTTTAAGATTAAGTTACCAACATTTAGTCCTTCCAGCGATGACATAATGTTCTATCTGGACAGATTTGAACAAGCATGTACAGCTCATAACATAGACAAAGCAAAATATGTTTATCAGTTATCAGGGATACTGACAGGTAAAGCTCTAAGTATATTAAATATGGTGGATGAACCTGACAAGAACAATTATGAGGTTGTCAGGGCCGCTTTGTTAAAGAAATATCAGCTTAACGAAGACGGCTATCGTCTACAATTTAAAAACATGTTACCTGAAAATGGAATTGAATTCTCCGAGTTTATTGCAAGAATACGCATTACTTTCTCACGATGGGTTGAACTATCTAAGACGGAAAAAACTTATGAAGGACTTATGGACTTAATACTTAGAGACAAAGTCATGTCGTCTGTCAATGAGTCTTTCCTTGCTTTCCTTCATGAACGTAAACCTAAAACAATAAAAGAAATGGAAGATTTCTGTTGCCAATACGTAACTGCGCACCCACACATAACCATGGGTAACTCTAAGGTGAAAGAAGGTTTACCAGTTGCTTCGGCAGCTCCGTATGGCCAAAACTTTGCTCGTAGATTCCAACAAAATTTTGATAGAAAGAGTAGCGGTAATTTCTGTCAAAATCATGGAAATCAATTTCATGGTGATTCTTCTTCGAAGAATTGGAGACAACCTGATAGTACTCGTTACTATCACCCTAATAATTATAAGCATTTCAAAAGAGGATATGGTAATAGAGGTTATTCCTGCCGAAGACCTCAGAACCAAACAAATAGATGTTCGCATCAATGTGAACATGATAGTAATCGTGGAAACTGGTATTCGAACCAGGATAACAATTACAATAGAGACAATAATAACTGCAGAGATAATAATAACTCTGATAACTTCAGAGGTAATAATAGTCGGGGTAGATCTCAACACAAAAAAAAAGAGATATCAGCAGGCTAATGCTGTACAACAGGAAACTGAGGGAGCCTGTAATCATGTTGTTGATAGTAAAAACTTTGACGCTGTCACTGGTTCTGCTTTTGACTTTGAGAGAGCAAACAAATGCCCCCAATGCAGTACTTTATTCGAACCGGGTACCATAACTACTTTGAGTTGTGGTCACCCACTTCCCGCTCTTCCTGCTGCTGTTGCGCATGACGGGAGGGGTTCTTTAATTCTACATAAGGGTCTTGTTAATGATACTCCGGTCTCACTACTTTTCGATTCCGGATGCACCACTATTGGTGTTAGACAATCGCTTGTAGATCCATCTTGTGCTACAGGAAGGGTTATTAAATGTGTCACATTTGGCGGCACTCTAGAAAAATATCCTACTGCTGTAATTCGCATTGCCACTCCTTTCTTTACTGGAGATGTGCATGCTTGTCTCTTACCTAATCCTATTGCGGACCTTATTATTGGTCGTATTCACGGAGTTAGGGAGTGTACCCCACAGCAGATTGCTGCTTGGGAAGATAATAACATGCAAGCTACAAATGCAGTAGTTACAAGAGCACAAGCTCTACAAACACCCGAAAATTCACTGAATAGTGATAATGAAGTTGATAGCCAAGATAGTCACTTAGTGATTACTCGTGACTCTTTCATAAAATTGCAAGAAGAAGATCCTTCTTTAAAAAAATTCTTCATTCTTGCGAAGAAAGGTGATCCGAATCAGGATACAAATAGAAAATCTTGGATTGCAATGAGAAACGGCGTACTTGTACGTATGGTACAAGATTCGACTACGTCGGCACATTCGCAAATTCTTGTTCCCAAGAGCATGAGAGTGCAAATATTGCAACATGCTCATGACTCGCAATGTGCTGGACATATGGGTTTTGCCCGTACGAAGTCGAGAGTCCTTGCGGCTTTCTTTTGGCCTTTTGTCAATAAGGACATTAGTATTTACTGCCGATCATGCAAGGTATGTCAGGAGGTCAAATCTAGAGGACCACGACATGCTGCGCCTATCCAGGCTGCTGACATTCCTATTCGGCCGTTTCAGAAAATGGCCATAGATATTATTGGCCCTTTTAAGGTCAAGTCGGCCAGAGGACATCAGTTTATCCTTACATGTGTCGATATGTGCACACGTTGGCCAGAGGCTATTCCTCTTAAGAGCATATCTACTACAGATATCGCAGATGCTCTTTGGTTGATATTTTCTCGCTTGGGGTTCCCCAGAGAAATATTGTCAGACCATGGCACTCAACTCATATCTGACACTATGTCACAGGTAATGTCTACCTTACATATTGAACGATCTCTCAGTAGTATCTACCATCCTATGTCTAATGGGTTAGTTGAGCGTCTGAATAGAACGCTCAAGACTTTGCTTGGTAAGATAACTGAAGATCATCCTCAAGATTGGGACAGGGTTTTACCCGCGGCTCTCTTTGCCTATAGAGAAGTCCCTAATGAACACACAGGATTTTCTCCCTTCGAACTTGTCTTTGGCGCGCGTCCACGCGGCCCTATGTCTTTATTACACGATCTCATCACTGCCGATGATATTAGCTATGAAACTCAATCCTCATATGAGTATGTCATTGCTCTTAGACAAAAGATCATTGAGGCATGTAAGCTAGCAACTGCTTCATCAGAAATTGCTAAAGAGAAGGCAAGACAGTTTGCTAACAAGAATAGATGTCTACGACAACTTTGTCCAGGTGACAAAGCATTCGTCCTACTCCCCAGTAGGGAAAATAGACTTCTTATTGCATGGAAAGGTCCGTATGCAATAGTCTCTCGGATTTCCGATGTTGACTATGTGGTCGATATTGATGGAAAGCATAAAACTTTCCACATAAACATGCTTTCGGAATTTCACGAACGTCCGGACTATTTGCTGCCTATTTTCCAGGCAACGGATGATGCTCCTGCACCTCACGGTCATTATTCATCCCTGTCTGTCATACAGGATGAGGAAGCTACCTTCTCTGATGTCAACCTTCCCCTTCCAGTGGTTCCATTACATTCCACGGAATCTTGGAAAAACGTTTCTGTTTCTCCTAATCTTTCTGGTGACGAACATCGACAAGTCTCGTCGATGTTACAAACATTTCAAGATGTTCTCACTGACATTCCTGGACACACAGATGTCATAGAACATGACATAATTCTTACCGACAATAATCCAATTAGGGTTAGGCCTTATCCTATTCCTATACACTTTCAGTCGCAAGTGGAAAAGGAATTGGATGAAATGATTCAATTAAATATAATTGAACCATCGACTTCACCATATTCTTCTTCCATGGTTATTGTCCGGAAGAAGGATAAGAACATACGAATTTGTGTTGATTATCGCAAATTGAATCAGGTCACAAAGTTCGATGCTGAACCGATGCCTTTGTTAGAAGATCTACTGATTAGACTTTCTAATTCTAGATTCTTCACTAAACTTGACTTGTCTAAAGGTTATTGGCAAGTGCCTTTAGCAGAGCATGCCAAACCTCTTACTGCTTTTTCTACACCTAGGGGTCTATTTCAATGGAATGTTATGCCTTTTGGTCTCATGAACGCCCCTGCCACTTTCGTTCGCATGATGCGTCGAATTCTGTCACATCGTTCGGATGTCATCGCATACTTAGATGACATCTGTCTCTTCAGTGATACCTGGGAAGATCACTATTTAGGGTTATATGACTTACTGTCCACTCTACGTGAGAACAATTTGACAGCAAAACCTTCTAAAGCTTTTGTTGGTTTTGGTGAAATCTCTTTCCTGGGTCATCGTGTTGGTCATGGTCTCTTGAAGACAGAAGACCACAATACTTCCAAAATACTGAACATCTCTGTTCCTAAAACGAAGAAACAAGTTAGGAGTCTCTTAGGTTTAATTCAATTTTATGGGAGATTTATTCCAAATTTATCTTCGATCATGGCACCTCTATCAACATTGTTGAAGAAAGGTTCGCCTAATCTGGTCCGTTGGTCTGAAGAATGCCAATCTTCACTAGACCAAATCAAGAATATATTTTCTTCTCCTCCCATCTTAAGATTACCTACTCTTGATAGGACTTTTGTTCTTCGGAGTGATGCTTCATCCACTGGGATTGGAGCAGCACTGATGCAAGAATATGCAAATACTCTGCATCCTGTTATGTACATTTCTAGAAAACTAAATGCGGCAGAGAGGAACTACTCGGTTTTAGACCGTGAGTTGTTAGCGATGGTTTGGTCAATTCTAAAACTACAAAGATTCCTCCTGGGCGCACATTTCATTCTAGAGACTGATCAGAAAGCTCTTACAGCTATTCAGACTAAGAATTTGAAGAGTTCGAGATCCACTCGATATGCTATAGCTCTTCAACCTTTTCACTTCACGGTACGAGCTATCCGTGGTGCGGATAATGTGATGGCTGACATTTTGTCTAGATGCCCACATGACTCCAACTAATACTTCTGTCCTATATTCCTATATATTACAGAGTCATAACACACCTATATTTCTACAATAGATTAGCACATCTGTACTTACTTTATATGTACACACTATCGTGCTTTGTTGTCATCTTCTTCTGTTCGTTTTTTTAAGATGATAGAGGAGGACTGAGTAGTTAATATAAGGGCCGTTAGTTTACTAAACAGCCACAATTATTAATAATGTATTGTACCTTATGAAGCATATTAGTTATTAATTAGCATTATATTGCTTGTACTTTCTCAGAATGTCATTGTTGAGCTGAGGACTTACCTTACTAGTATCAAGCATGACGAGTTCTAGATTGTGTACTTACCCTCGGAATACCAGAGCATATGTCCTGGATCGTCATGTAGTTTAACTTTACTATGTACTTATGTCATTACATGTCAAAGAATGTACTATTTAAATTTTCCTATCAGATTTGTACATCCATTTTTAAAGACAATATTAGAGTATGCTGTTTAATGATGATTATGGTAACTTGCATACGTATATTGTGTTTACATGCTAACGTGATGTGTGTTGGTGACACCTCCCCGATGTGAATATTTTTTGAGATATATTTATTTTTCTGTTGAGGTATATCCTCACCAGACACTCTATATTTAGCCTCATGTTAGGCAATTTAATTAATTATCAGCGCATAATTCGTGCGTTTTGAGCCGCTTATCGCATGCTCTTTGATATTTAAAAAAAAAAATATGTTCCACATTTTTTTTTTTATCGGGAGGAGGTGGTGATATGTTGCGTGATAAATTCTCGCAACATCATTTTATTACAATATCTATTTTATAACGCAAGGGCAACAACTGCTTGAAATTTATAGTCACTTTTCTCGGTAAGCATTTGTCTTCTCGCGTTGGTATCGAATGCAGTTAAGTTTGAGCTGTGGTCATTTTGCGCTGGACTGCGCATGACTTGTCTTGCTTCTTGGTCGATCGGTTTCCGCCCACCACTAGTGGAGTGAGCGATTTAAAATGGCGAAAGAGATGCCTCGTTGAAGAGGGGATCTCCGCTATTTTTTTTGTTCTGTCAGGAATGTGAGAGTCCTCTTATGGATATTTCGTTTATTCGAGATAATACCTCTAGTGTTTCCCACATGTCGGGAGGCGTGATATTTCTGTGTATGTCCTGAAGGCAAGGTAAATTGACTTTTTCATTAACTCTATCGATTTTGGGTCGTGAGCGATTTCGATTCATAGCCTGTCTTCGAAAGTCGTCGTCACGAGATGTTTTCCCAGCTCACATGTCGCTGTATTGTACTGCATCGGTTGATGCATGTTCCAAGGACCATTACTTGCTACTTTGTTAAATGAACTAGGTTTGGAAAACCTTTATTATCTAGAGGATATTTTTGAGGACATTATTTATACTTCGGCAGACGTGTCTGTCTTGCTGAAGTCAGACTAAGGAGAGTGAACTGATCTCATACATCTGGTTATCTCCTGGCTGTTATAGAAAAGGATGGAGTTTTTCACCTGACTACATTTACAGCATTATGAAATATAACATGCATCTGACTCATCATTGTAATGCTGTCTACCGTCTATTGCTGTATTGAATGTTGCTGTGATAATGACTGTTTGATGTGCCTACATATTCGCGTAACCATTTTGTCACTGTGGCGTCCACAATAAATAATGTAGAAAAACGTCAACGGCTGTTTCAAGAATCATTGACTTTATACGTCGTGAGTTTACTGACGTCCTATGTGGATTGCCCTGTTATTTTTGTATGAACATTGTTTTGACTGAACACATCTGCACACTACACAAAACCAGACATGCGGATACCATCCATCATCATATGGCATCACGCATCAGATATGTTAGAACTTTATTGTTATTATTATTGTAAAAAATGTTCTGAATTCCTGACTTTTGTTGAAATTTGACTTCATGCTGAAAGATATTAAAAGATTTGCATGAAATAGAACGCTGTTGAAAAAGTGAATTTCTACAGTTTGAGATTAAGCTAAGAAATCTATCCATCTCAATTAAATTTGCTACATCAACACCTAAGAGAAGAAAATCGAACCTGGTGACCCAATCTTACAAAGGAGAGGAAACTATATCTCTAGCGGTCAAGGCTAGTTAACCAAACTTACTCTCTATAAAGTAAACTGAAAACCCTGCATACCCCGGCTCTGCCACAAGAGCACGTGGGCTCACTTGGAGATATATATTTCTCTTATCCGCTCCTGAGGGAGCATGGGGCCACCAGTGTGGTTTGTTGAATTGGGTCGGTTGCGAGTGTGAAAAGAGAGTGATCCAA
This sequence comes from Oreohelix idahoensis, assembly GCA_024509875.1. NCBI lineage: Eukaryota > Metazoa > Mollusca > Gastropoda > Stylommatophora > Oreohelicidae > Oreohelix > Oreohelix idahoensis. The sequence continues at coordinate 7,037 of JAMPIV010004751.1, forward strand.
TATCACAACAGCATTATCATCATCTCGCCCAACTCAAAAAGCAGCATGAGGCTGGAACTGCTGGGTCTTAAGTGGGCCATGACTGAAAAGTTCAGAGGTTACCTGCTAGGATCACAAGTAGAGGTATTTACAGACAACAGGGGTCTGGCCTTCTGGGAGAAAGCTAAACTGGGAGCCATAGAGCAGATATGGATGGTCCAGATGGCTATGTTTAACTACACTATCCGACATCGGGCAGCGAGAGCCAATGGAAATGCAGATTATTTCTCCCGCTTTCCTATTGAGACCACAGGCGAAGAACTGGAGGATGATGCATATGATGCAATAAGTGGCATAACAGCTGAGGTTATCAGAGAGTTTACCCAGATACCACATGAGATAGGGTTGATGGCAGCAACAAGCCAGAAAGATATCAGTGAAAGGGTACCTGCCGAATCAGCCACAGCAGCAGCAACCACTCAAGCATTTCCCACCTATTCGCGTGAGGAATTGATAAATCTCCAGAGAGCTGATGATGTGGTAGCGATGGTCAGGAAGATGGTGAATGATGGCACCAGACCTGCAGGAAGAGATGCTCGAAAAATCCCCTTGGCTGCAAGAAAACTACTTAATCAGAGTAACCGGCTCGAAGTAACAGATGGGTTGTTATACCGGACAGTGATGGGATCAGATGGATTCTGCATGAAACAACTAGTAATACCTGAGTCCATGAAACCACGGATACTAGACTCTGCTCACAGGGTGGGCCATCAGGGAAGAGGGCGCATTCTACAGTTGCTGAGAAGTAGGTGCTTCTGGGTAGGCATCACAGCTGACGTTGAAATGTTTTGTCGGAGATGCAACCGATGTAACATTGCCAAAGCACCTCAACTGAAGTTTCATGGGCCATCTCGAAACCTGATTGTCTCCAGACCACTTGAGGTGGTAGCAATGGATTTCACACTGCTAGAGCGGGATTCCAAAGGGTTTGAGAATGTACTAGTGCTGACAGATGTGTTCAGCAAGTACACCATTGCTATACCAACAAGAGACCAAAATGCAACAACGGTCACCAAGACCCTGGTGGAAAAGTGGTTCCAGTATCTCGGAGCTCCTCAGAGGATACACTCTGATCAAGGCCGGAACTTCGAGTCAGCGATAGTCGCAGAGCTTTGCAGGATATATGTAGTCCACAAGAGCCGCACTACAGCTTACAATCCTAAAGGCAACGGGCAGTGCGAGCGCTTCAACAAGACCTTGCATGATTTGCTGAGACCCATGACAGCTGACCAGAAGCGAAGGTGGTCTGATCATCTAGCTGAGGTGGTTATGGTCTACAACTCCACCCCCCACTCTTCGACAGGGTACTCACCATACTACCTCCTCTTCGGCAGAGAACCAAGGCTTCCTCTAGACTTCATGATAGGCACGCGCCCAGATGAAGAGCCGGAGACAACTGATGAGTGGCTGCAAGGTCACCTAGAGAGGTTACAAATAGCACACCAAAAAGCTGCAGAGAGAATGCAGAAAATGGCTGCTGACAGGAGGGAGAAGGGTAATCAGCTCCCAGGCCCCACGCCATTGCGAGTGGGTGAAAGAGTGCGGAAAAGAGTGCACTACACTGACAGGGCCAAAATACAAGACGTGTGGTCCAACGACGAATTCATTGTATCAGCAATTCCAGAAGCTAGCGGTGGTCCTTATGTGATAAGGCCAGCAGGCAACGAAGATCTCAAGATGAGGGTTGCGGCGCACGAACTGAGACGAAGTGAAGGGAAAGATGATTCTCCGGATCTCATAGATGCTACACTACGTCTACCTGAGGCACCAGCTTCGCCAGATGAGACAGGCCCGGTGGAGGACGTGCATGGTCTAATGCCCGAACCAGGCTGGTACGCCCTGCAGCCGATAGAGGGTCCTGTCCCGAGACGATCTGAGAGGTTACAATTGAAGCGCCAGAGGTAGTGATGTTGTCGGGACGGCAACAAAATCAGGAGGGAGATATGTAGAGGATTGTGATAGGGTGGGCGAGATGATGATGATGCTGTTGTGATATGTGATCACTCTCTTTTCACACTCGCAACCGACCCGATTCAACAATAAAACTCTGATTCTTGAGGCAGGGGCTGTATTTACATCTACAACCCTATCAGTGACCTTTAAACACACGAAGCAAGCATTAAACAAACAAATATAACAAATATTGTAAACACCCAGCGGTGCGGTATTGCAGCAAGATGGCTTCGGTCAATGCGCCTGTGAAGGTAGTGTACGTGAAGGTGCCGGAGGTAAGGCTATTTGGTGGAGAGGCAAATCCCACTTGGCAAGAGTTTGTGGAAGATGTAGAGGCCGTGTGGAAGATGGCGCCCTTTTGCGCAGAAGACAAGGTAGACGTGATCTGGAACAACGTTACACCATGGGTCTCTAGGGAATTACGGATACGTGGCGGAGCCAAGGCCAGCCCTGAGCAGTTACTCAAGATAGTAGAAGAAGCCTACCGCGAGCATCCACCAGTCAGTGAGATGACCAGGAATTTCCAGGCCGTGAGTCAGGGACCTTGGGAATATGCTGTTTTATGTGAAGGTAAAAAGCCTGATACACTGGTGCAGGTAGCCAGTGTAGAAGCTCATAATGAAGAGGAGGCACTCAGAGCAGAATTATCCCACCTAAAGTCCCAGATAGCACAGATGTCAGAGACCAGTTTGCCCGTACAAGAGGAGGTGCAAAGAGAGAAAGAACCAGGCCAACCGCGAGAACAGCCAAAGCATGACGAGGGGGTGCGTGTTCTTGTATGTGAGATTCAGGCTGTTGTCAACGAAAGCAGTGAGCTGACAGTACCAACAAACGCAGTTGCACTGACAAGGCGAAAAGGGGTTTGCAAGTGGTACAGTGTCCACAGGGGATGGGGGTTTATAACGCCAGATGATGGAGGTATTGATGTATTCATACATCAGACTAAGATCTTTAGAAAGGGATTCAGGAGTCTGGCGAGAAATGAGAGAGTGATATTTGACAGCAAACCATCTGTCCAGGGCATGGAAGCAGTCTATGTGTGCGGCATTGGCGGTCAAGAATGCAAAGGAAGTAGGCGGCGACCCATGGCACAGAGAAAGCCTACCAGGTTGAGGTGTTACAATTGTGGAGAGTTCTCAGGCCACATGGCAGCCAAATGCCCTCAAGGCCCTCTTCCGAAAAGATGTTTTAGATGCAAATCTACAGAACATTTGATATCCGCCTGTCCCTCAAGGAGCTCTTTCCATAGGCGTACTGCCACAACTAGTTTACCTTTAGGGTGCAAGCCAAGAGATGGCCGTGACAACTGTCGCCCTGGGGGCGCCGAGAAAATTGGTCGTTGTCTAGGGGAGGAAACCCGTCCTAAGCAGATAGGAGGGAGTGCACGTCGGTGTCCAGAAGAGGAGACTCACCAAAAGCAGATTGTAGGGAATGTGGGCCACCGTCCACACAAAACGACTGTAAAACAAGTCCGGAGCAATCCCCCTACAAAGTCGACAGCTACATGCACTGACAAGCAGATGTCACAAGCAAGCAGCGACGCGGCGCAATTAGATGAATCTTCTAGACCACAGCAACTGCCAGCCCAACAACGGACAACGAGGGACATGACGACCAAGAGTGTTCCCAGCCGGGTTGTACCTATTCCAGAAGCTCAGCCCAAAGCATCGCCGCTCAGAAAAAGTCATGCGCAGCACCAACGATCCGATAGGTTACAATTGAAGCGCCAGAGGCAGTGATGTTGTCGGGACGACAACAAAATCAGGAGGGAGATAAGTGATGGGGCCGTTAAGACGCCCCCTTCATGTTCAAGGCATATTTATCGCTCGTATATTTTCGATGTGCGCGCAACCCACGTGACTGTCAATCCACGTGACTGTCAGCCCACGTGACGGCGCGAGCAAGCATTGCTGGGATGTGAAAAGTCTGACAAAGAAGAAGATTGATGACTAGGCCATAATAAAGCCTAAGAATTAGTTGTGGTGTGTTATATTTGATAGTCGTGTGTTATATTTGATAGTTGTGGGCCATATCTGTGTTTTCGCGCCTAATAGAGCAATAAATGCGAGTGTTATTTAAGGGGCAAAATTAATCCGCACAGCGCACTAAAGTTGAGTGATTAGCTTAGAGCCTATATAAAGAGATAGCGGGCGGCGAACGGGCCTATTTTGCAAAAGCCGCCCAGACTAGAGAGAAACGAAGTTAGACACCAGAGCCGAGCTGTAAATGCCTTGAGCACGTGAGTTAATTTAGAATAGCATTAGTGTTCTATAATTCTGAAATGATATTGAGCGTGTCTGTTCTAATGTTTAATGAAATAGATAAAAGGATGTGTTTCCTAAGGATTGAAGAACATTAGATTTAGTTCTGAAATGATAGATGAGTGAAAATAATGTACGGTTAGATTTTACTAGTCCAGATTGCGGCTGCCATAGTTGAGTAGCAATTATTTTATTCATCAGAAAGGCAAACTATTTCACACATGAAACCAGGCAGAGAAGCGATTTATTACTTTAATTTAGATAATATTAACTAGTTGGAAAGATGGCAACCGGGAGGACCACGTGTTGATGACCGTGCGTAAAAGAAGGTGCCAAGGAGTCTGCATTTAACACTCTTAGTTATCACTTAATGTTACGCAGTTTTATATCGTGTGAATTGGCACGTGGGTGAAAGTAGGTTAAATGTAATTTTCCCCAGTAATAGAAGAGAGAGTTTTCGTGGTAAATTTCCTTTATGTGATGACTTTAGTTCTAGTGTTAAGTCAAGAGTAATTTTATTTTGTTCTTTAATGTAAGAGTAATTAAGTGTATGTCACGATTATTGATTATTCTACTGTTTATCTTTGGTGGGTTACTTTGAGTGAGGTGAGAATATGTATTTAGATTTCTGGAGAGCGCGAGGCACTCCTTGGTGCGTAAGGCACGTTGAGACAGGTGTTTCTCTGTTTGCTCCTTGTGGAGCATGGAAACACCAATGCGGCTGGTGTCCATCACAAGCCGACAAGAAGCATTTTTATGCTATTGCAGTGGTTGTTTCGGTAACGGTAACGATGTGTTTCATGTGATGAGTTCCCAATCTCATCAGGGGTCATATACGACACGCTGGTTGCCAGGCGCACCAGTCGTCACTTACGACATGTTCAGAGTGCAGGAACGAATATTTATGTGGATCGGTTGAGAGGTAGTAGCTTATTCTCATTATTGAGAGTATTTGTTGTACATAGAGTTGAATATTATTTTATGTCCATTGGATGATTATATAATTATTGTGATATGTAGAATGGTTCGTGAGAGCACGTGGGCTCACTTGGAGATATATATTTCTCTTATCCGCTCCTGAGGGAGCATGGGGCCACCAGTGTGGTTTGTTGAATTGGGTCGGTTGCGAGTGTGAAAAGAGAGTGATCCAATATCACAACAGCATTATCATCATCTCGCCCAACTCAAAAAGCAGCATGAGGCTGGAACTGCTGGGTCTTAAGTGGGCCATGACTGAAAAGTTCAGAGGTTACCTGCTAGGATCACAAGTAGAGGTATTTACAGACAACAGGGGTCTGGCCTTCTGGGAGAAAGCTAAACTGGGAGCCATAGAGCAGATATGGATGGTCCAGATGGCTATGTTTAACTACACTATCCGACATCGGGCAGCGAGAGCCAATGGAAATGCAGATTCGTGCTTTCCTATTGAGACCACAGGCGAAGAATGGAGATGATGCATATGATGCAATTTGGCATAACAGCTGAGGTTATCAGAGAGGTACCACATGAGATAGGGTTCAATCAACAAGCCAGAAAGATATCAGTGAAAGGGTTGCCGAATCAGCCACAGCACAACCACTCAAGCATTTTCCCACCTATTCGCGTGGAATTGAGAATTGCCTGATGATGTGGTAGCGATGGTCAGGAGATGGTTGATGGCACCAGACCTACAGGAAGAGATGCTCGAAAAATCCCCTTGCTGCAAGAAAACTAAATTAATCAGAGTAACCGCTCGAAGTAACAGATGGGTTGACCGGACAGTGATGGGATCATGGATTGTGCATGAAACAACTAGTAATGTGAGTCCATGAAAACCACGGATACTAGCTGCTGACAGGGTGGGCCATCAGGGTGCATTCAGTTGCTGAGAAGTAGGTTTCTGGGTAGCATCAATTGAAATGTTTTGTCGGACATGGTGAGATTGCCAAAGCACCTCATGCACTGGAAAACAGACCATACAATGGATTTCACATTGGACGGACAAAGGGTTTGAATGTACTAGTGTGTGTGTTGTACACCATTGATATGCTGAGTGTGTGCTCCTGCAGTCTGATCAAGGCCGGAACTTCGAGTCAGCGTGGGCTCACTTGGAGATATATATTTCTCTTCTCCGCTCCTGAGGGAGCATGGGGCCACCAGTGTGGTTTGCCTCCGTATGAAGCATTCAGATGCTCGTGCTGTAGTAGTTTCGGTAGCAATCTGTGTTACATGGTGAGATTGCCAACCTCATTCACAACAACATACTAGTCTCATTGGACGACATGCATGTGTGTGTGTGATAGCTGAGTGTGTGCTCTTGCAGTAGTGTTTTCGGTAGTAATCTATGTTACACGGTGAGATTGCCAGCTTCATGCACAACACCATACTAGTCTCGCTAGACGACATGCATGTGTGTGTGCATGATAGTTGAATATTCAGTTTCACGCAGTGTGGAAGGACATTTTGACAGGTGAGCGCATGCTGTTTCTGATTATTTAACCATGATTTTAACTAGTCGTTGCTTTGTTTGCTTCTACAGATTAGCAATCGAGCACGGGCTGGGTGTTTGTTTGGTGTTTGGTTTGTTGGTTTATTTGTTTAATGTGTGCTTCAGTGTGCTCTTAGTCACTGAATGGGTTGTAAAAATAAATACAGCCCCTGCCTTAAGAATCAGAGTTTTATTGTTGAATCGGGTCGGTTGCGAGTGTGCAAGAGAGTGATCACATATCACAACATCATCATCATCATCTCGCCCACCCTATCACATATATATAGGTATATATACATATATATACATATATATATATATATATATATATATATATATATATATATATATATATATATATATATATATATATATATATACATATAGGTATATATATATATATATATATATATATATATATATATATATATATATATATATATATATATATATATATATATATATATATATATATATATATATATATATATATATATATATATATATATATATATATTTGTGTATGTTTTAATAAGAATACAAAAAGCAAGAGGAGCTTTAATTGCATTGGGAAACATATGGAGTACAAGAGAAATCAAGTCCAACACGAAAATAAGAATCTTCAACTCAAATGTCAAGTCAGTCCTATTGTGTGGCCCTGAGACATGGAGAGGAACAGAGACAACAACCAAAAAGCTACAGACTTTTATAAACGGGTGCTTGCGTAGAATAGAAGGATGAAATGGTATGACAAAAGTCACAAATGTGGAATTGATGACAAGAACCAGACAAGTGCCAGTGGAACAAGAGTTGAGAAGAAGACGCAAGCGATGGATAGGACACACATTGAGGAAACCTGTTGATAACATTACAAGGCAGTCCTTGTTCTGGAATCCACAGGGAAAGATAGGCAGAGGTAGACCAAAAAACACATGGAGAAGACAGCTGGATACAGAGGTGAAAATGATGAGGAAAACATGGAAAGAACTTGAGCGGATGGCACAGGACAGGAAGACTTGGCACGTGTTTGTTGAAGGCCTATGCTCCTTGGGGAGCTAAAGGATATTGATATATAAATATATTCGTGTATGTTTTCTAAAGCCCCTATCTCAATGGTTGTCAGGGAAAGTACATTCCAGGTACTCGCACCGTGGTAGTCTATAGGCGTCTTATCTACTGCCACTATAAGAGGTGTCCCCCCATTGATTAAGTGCTTCTCTGTGTAAAAATCTGCCGACCGACTTGAGTGTGTTCATGATCGATAAATGAGGCACATTGTATGTGTAAATATCTCAGTATGTTTTCACTAAGAGCTAGTTCAATGTCAGTTATTCAGTTTGCGAAGTAAATCAATGAATCTGAATGCATAATAAGGAAAGAGAGAGAACAAAGGAATAGAGACAACCAGGGTGGAAGAACAAATAAATCATTATCAATTAGCTCCCTAAGGAGCATAGGCCTTCAATAATCTTATGTCAAGTCCAGTACCATCAGCTCAATCTCTTTCAATGTCTGTCTCCAGTTCTCTTCTCCATTTGTTCTTTGGTCTCCCTATAACTCTTCTACCCTGGAGATATACAACAAAATAATTACTTTTACAGCTGCCTCACATTTGCAGAATGGATAAAACTAAGAGTGAAGTAAGAAGTTGGAACTAAGGTGAAGTGGGTTCAGTTCCCAGCGTTAAAAAAAGGGGGAGGGAGTGGATCAACAGGAAGCTGACAATTTAGAGATATGACCCATAGTGTTTTTGTTTTAGAGTGGTAAGGAGATAAAAGGTATATAAATTACTGTCCTGAATTCCGTAGCCCAGTGTGGTTGTTCCACTAGCAGCACTATGCTTTTCTGCAGTTTCGTCAAGTCCTTGTTTTTGACTATCCTATCCTTTCAGGGCAATTCGTTGCAGTAGATCATACACTGAGGCGATCACTAAATCTTCAAGATTTACTTCAGCAGCTTAAATTTTTTGTTGAGAACCCCACACTTCTCAATTTAACATTTGCTTTCCATACATAGATGCACCCTACGGGTCGGTGAATGTTATACCAAAATAAAATAAAAATACACCGTCGTCCGTGTAAATCCAATCATCAGTTCCATTTAGCTCCCCAAAGCCTTCAACAAACACATGCCAAGTTCTCCTACCGCGTGCCATCTGCTCTATTTATTTCGTTGTCTTCCACATCTTTTCATGTCTGTCTTCAGTTCCCTTCCACGTTGTGTTTCATATCTACCTCTGCCTCTTTTACCCCCGAGGGATTCCAAAACACGTACTACCTTGTAATGCTATCACTAGGTTTCCTCAATGTGTGTCCTATCCGTCGCCATCGTGTAAACACAGGGGTCCTAATATATTAGGAAGTTGAGACACACTGATGTTGCCTACACTGTAAGATCCTGAATCGAAAGCATGTCTCTTCAAGCCTAACAGTTTTTTTTTTTTTTATGTTAGCTGATCAATGAAAGTCAATACTATCTTCGATCGAAAGTTATTTCTGTGCCTGTGACAGGCGTGGTGATGTACGGTATATCATGTTTTATGTCACCTTGCTTTAAATGTAATCATGTGACCGAAAAAGTTTCTCTTTGGCCTAAGCCTTGTTTATTTTATTAGAGCCGGTCTTGCTTGGTGTTCTTCTAGGGCAGGGTTTCTTAAACTGTGGTCTATGGACCCCTTCATGAATGAATTCTAGGGCGTCCGTGTACATACAGTAATATTACAATTTAAAATGAACGTTTTTTATTACGATTATATGTATATTTTTGCAAGAAGGAGTCCATAGCCGTCATCGGATAACCAAAGGGATCCATAGCCTTCATCGGATAATCAAAGGGGTCCATAGAACAGCAAATCTTAAGAAACCCTGATTTAGTGGTAACAAACAGTTAAGATTTATGTTTATGCAGACTACTGTCTTCAGTTACTGTACTGGAAATGTTACTTTAGGACGCTTCAGATTAAAGCCTGTTTTGTTATTAAGGGGAATATTGTTAAATAATCATCATTTTAGTTTATGCTCCATGAAGCATAGAGCCACCAATGCGTGTGGCCAGCTTGTAGGAAGCTTCCACTAAGCACTCACATGCTGTTGAAGTGGTGGTTTCTGTAGCTGTTGATTTTTACATCATAAAGTTGCCAGCCTTATGCCCAACATCATGTTAGTCGCCTTGTACGACATGCCTCATGGTGCAGTAGTCCTGTTCTTTCTTCAGATACCTGTAGATGATATGATGATGATGATGAGTTCATATTAACGACTCCAAGATGACTTGCGAGCCTGATGAAGAAGTTGAGAGCACTGGTTGTTTCCTGGGTTGACGATAGCAAGAAAAGGGACGTAAACGTAAACTTGAAGAGAATAAAGACGATACATGGAAAAACCTTACGAATGGATATCACAGAAGGGAGGGGTAAAACGGTAATGAATCCCGTTACACGCCCATTGAGGCTTATTGAGAATATGGTGTTAGGCTCATATTTTATTGACCATTGGCACACTAGGGGTGATGTGGTAAACATCACACCTGCCGCCTTAACCTTCCCAGAGTTCCTCTGGTACCCAATTCATGAGGCTGGGTCGACCATAGAGCCGTTTGGGGCCTAAAAATCCCACCTCAACTGGGGATCAAACCATGGACCACTGAGCTCGGATGTCAGTGCACTAACCACTGCTCTACCGCAGCTCTTCGGGACAGAAAGGGTTAGCGTGTATTTATTGAAGGCATGTGCTCCATAGCGGGCTAAAATATAATGAATGTGTGATATCACTAAATGCAATATTGAAGGCATGTGCTCCATAGCGGGCTAAAATATAATGAATGTGTGATATCACTAAATGCAATATTGAAGGCATGTGCTCCATAGCGGGCTAAAATGTAATGAATGTGTGATATCACTAAACGCAATATTCAGTAAAACAAAAACGTTACTTATGGATATGGTCAGGAGAACGTTTAATAAACTGAACGAAGTTCAATGATGAAAACTCGTATTGCAAACTGGTGATACTTGGGTAGAATACAAGAATTGAAGTGATCTGACAAGATGATTTATGGGAATTATAACACGAGCTAGACAAGTGCCAGTGGAACAAGAGTTGAGAAGAAGACGTTGGAGTTGGACAGGACACACATTGAGAAAAACTGTTGATAGCTGTACCAGACAGTCCTTGTTCCGGAATCTCCAGAGTAAGAGAGGAAGAGGAAGAGCAAAGAACACATGGAAAAGAGACCTGGAGACAGACATGAAGGAGATGAAGATGACATGAACAGACAATGACCTGATGGCACGGGACAAGAAGACTTAGACATTACGTTTGTTGAACGCTTATGTTCCTTGGGGAGTTAAAAGGTGAATAAAGAATAAGAGATGGTTCTGACTCAGACAACGAATATTGTTAAAGTTTCGTGGTAAGAAGAAAACTATGGCCGTGAGGCAACGCCACAGAAGGTACAGTAGGTCAGATAAAGGAATAGCTGGGAAGATATGACATTATTGAGACCAGTAAAAATACCTATAAAACATTCCATAAAAACCTCGAATCTTCAGGAACTGGCGTGGATCTATTGTCATAGTCATGCAGGGGTATATGGCAATGAAAGAGCTGACAGACTAGCTTCGACGGCACCCATATTGGGGATGGTGGATATGGATAAGGGAAGATATACTAAAGACAATTAATGATCACCTTTTGGAGAATGAAACTGTAACCAATGAATCAACAAGGCTAAAACTGCTGAAATTTGACATCAAAGGTTAATATTATCATGGATAGACGTATGAGAGGATGGCATCCCTCGTGTATGCAACCAGCGTGCTACAGGAACAATTAGCATTCATACCTTTCGACATTTTCTGACGAGACTGAGACCCTATGGGTTTGCCTGGATGGCAATGATATCGATACTGATCAACAGTAACAATAATAAAGATAGCTATAGCTTGTACTTCATAAGGTGGTCAGGATAGCTATAAATAGTCGGTGGTCACGTAATACAAAACATTGACTTATCTTATAACTCTCAGAGAGTATAACTGATTGAAATAAGGCATTTATCTTGAAAGCCAGAAAAAAATATACTTCGTACTTTAAATTAACAGTGCCCTCTATGTGTGAGTCAGAACAATGAAGGTATTATCTTTAGTTAGATTTCCTTTGCATTGTGCCTTGAAAAATCAATTGGAGGTGTATTCTTCGTTCTTGTACAAGCTGTACATACCTTGTTAGCCCCAGTCTGACTATTCAGAAGCGTCAGATCATAAATATGTGTCAACAGAAGTAGGCAAGCGGGTTCCCCAGTGTTATATAAAACCAATCCTTTCGTACTGAAGCCAGTCATGCACAATCAGTAAACAAACAGGTAAATCCCAGGCGATCACTGGTGTATCATTTTACAGAATAAGTTGATAATCCCTTGGACATATGACAAAGTCACAAACGTGGAATTGATGACAAGAACCAGACAAGTGCCAGTGGAACAAGAGTTGAGAAAAAGACGCTGGCGATGGATAGGACACACATTGAGGAAACCTGTTGATAGCATTACAAGGCAGTTCTTGTTCTGGAATCCACAAGGAAAGAGAGGCAGAGGTAGACCAAAAAACACATAGAGAAGAGAACTGGAAACGGAGGTGAAAATGATGAGGAAAACATGGAAAGAACTTGAGCGGATGGCACAGGACAGGAAGACTTGGCATGTATTTGTTGAAGGCCAATGCTCCTTGGGGAGCTAATGGGTATTGATTGATTGATTATCTAACCTATGCTTGGTTACTTTCTCCCCAGGAAATTGCAGTAGACGATGTCGCCTTTATTGCGGAAAGGTAAGTAAGTTTCTTTCATTATCGTCTGCTACTTTCTACGTGACAAATGGCGAGGTGCTGGCCTTCAAAGCATGTATACACTACTTAGACAGCGCAGACTACGCTGGCTTGGCCAAGTCCGCTGCATGTAAGATGGTCGCATCCCCAAACATATTTTCTACGGACAACTGGCAGATGGTAAAAGAACAAACGGGCAACCGTAGCTGAGGTTCAAAGA
>JAMPIV010004752.1:0-56610 GCA_024509875.1 Oreohelix idahoensis
ACAACAAAAACAAACCAAAAACCAGACCTTTTTTTAACCAAAAACAAACACTTCAACCAAACACCACCACCCAATACAAAACAACACATCCACGAACACCAATCACAATACTAAAGCCACCCCCCCCCCCAAACCCCAACACCAAATAAAAACACACAAAAAGACAACGACCCCAACACCCCAAAAAAACACAAACAAACCCAAACACACCACCCACCCCCCCAACCCCCCCATCCCCCCCCCACCCCCCCCCCCCCACCCACCGTAACCCCCCCCCCCCCCCCACAACCCCCCCCCGTAACAACCCCACCACTAACTCTGGGAAAGGGTAGTGTATTTTATCACTGTCCGTCTGAAAAAAAAATTAGTGCATGTAGACTTACACGCGTGATGGTGGTAATTGTGTATCGCGCGAAGCGGGTTTAGTGTTCGGCTTTCTGCCTCTCCCTTCTCTTTTTATCCCTTTAGTCCATCTGTTCGTTCGTTTTGGTAACGCAGTATAATTAATGTTAGGGTTAATTTAGGTCATTACGCAGTACGTCTCAATGCTTTTCCAAGAAATACAGCACACGTTTCATTGAAGAAGGCGGGTAATAATACAGTAAGCTTTTATATCAACGTGAAAGCGTTACAATTTGCAGACGAAGCAGAAAACAAGGGGGATTTCGAGTACATTCTTTGTGACAGCACTGTCATTTTCCCATTGCTCTTCTCTTTATTAATTTTATTTGTTAGGCTTTATATTTACCTAATAATTTATATATGTGGATTAGAATATTTCATGACACATACATACATACATACATACATACATACATACATACATACATACATACATACATACATACATACATACATACATACATACAACATACATACATACATACATACATACATACATACATACATACATACATACATACATACATACATACATACATACATACATACATACATACATACATACATACATACATACATACATACATACATACATACATACATACATACATACATACATACATACATACATACATACATACATACATACATACATACATACATACATACATACATACATACATACATACATACATACATACATACATACATACATACATACATACATACATACATACATACATACATACATACAACATACATACATACATACATACATACATACATACATATACATACATACATACATACATACATACATACATACATACATACATACATACATACATACATACATACATACATACATACATACATACATACATACATACATACATACATACATACATACATACATACATACATACATACATACATACATACATACATACATACATACATACATACATACATACATACATACATACATACATACATACATACATACATACATACATACATACATACATACATACATACATACATACATACATACATACATACATACATACATACATACATACATACATACATACATACATACATACATACATACATACATACATACATACATACATACATACATACATACATACATACATACATACATACATACATACATACATACATACATACATACATACATACATACATACATACATACATACATACATACATACATACATACATACATACATACATACATACATACATACATACATACATACATACATACATATACATACATACATACATACATACATACATACATACATACATACATACATACATACATACATACATACATACATACATACATACATACATACATACATACATACATACATACATACATACATACATACATACATACATACATACATACATACATACATACATACATACATACATACATACATACATACATACATACATACATACATACATACATACATACATACATACATACATACATACATACATACATACATACATACATACATACATACATACACATACATACATACATACATACATACATACATACATACATACATACATACATACATACATACATACATACATACATACATACATACATACATACATACATACATACATACATACATACATACATACATACATACATACATACATACATACATACATACATACATACATACATACATATCAGAATCTTTATTCTCCATAAAATACATTAATATGTACAGACATGATATAATAGATACAACATGGCATATAGGAGAATCATTAGAATTTACATAAAGTGTTGAAGACGTCTCAAGTAGTTCTATGTGGGTGTTTTTACATCGAACCTTTGTGTTACACATACATAAAAAATTTTTAAGCTTTCTAAAAGACATTGGCATATAATGATATGATATAACCTGCCAAATATGAGAATTATTGAAATTTACAAAATGTGTGTGGAATACCATTCAAGTAGAGCAATATGGTTGTTTTTACATGGGTGTTTTATCAGAATTTTTGTTTGCCATAAAAAAAACTTTGACAACTAGTAGAGTGAGATATTAAATATAGCATCAAATACAATTGTCGTTTGGTATAGTAGACAGAGCACAATTGAGATTAGATGGTGGGGAAAACATCCCAGCAATCTAAAATGGGTGTTTTTTACATCGAAGTTTCCATATTCTGTAAGAACCTATAATTGCACTAATACTGACATATATATTTACATAAAACCTTTGCTTCAAATTTCCGCAACCCTAGCGACATTAATCCACTCACACACTTTGCATGCACATGACCCAAACTACCAATTATCAGTACGATTACATGCGTACGATAGCCTAGTTCGTTAATTTCTGCAGTCAATGGATAGTACTTATCAAATTTATGTTGGTAACATTTATCTAAATGGGCGTCATATGGTATTGCTGCCTCTACTATAAAAGCTGTTTTGTTCTGTCGATTGATTATCGTTAAATCAAGTTTTACGGCATGTGTCTTAAATGAGGTGTTACTGCTGCCGAAAAGTGATGGTTTAACTATTATCTCTTTATTTATTGTTATGTTATATATTACATACATACATACATACATACATACATACATACATACATACATACATACATACATACATACATACATACATACATACATACATACATACATACCTACCTACCTACCTACCTACCTACCTACCTACCTACCTACCTACCTACCTACCTACCTACCTACCTACCTACCTACCTACCTACCTACCTACCTACCTACCTACCTACCTACCTACCTACCTACCTACCTACCTACCTACCTACCTACCTACCTACCTACCTACCTACCTACCTACCTACCTACATACATACATACATACATACATACATACATACATACATACATACATACATACATACATACATACATACATACATACATACATACATACATACATACATACATACATACATACATACATACATACATACATACATACATACATACATACATACATACATACATACATACATACATACATACATACATACATACATACATACATACATACATACATACATACATACATACATACATACATACATACATACATACATACATACATACATACATACATACATACATACATACATACATACATACATACATACATACATACATACATACATACATACATGCATACATACATACATACATACATACATACATACATACATACATACATACATACATACATACATACATACATACATACATACATACATACATACATACATACATACATACATACATACATACATACATACATACATACATACATACATACATACATACATACATACATACATACATACATACATACATACATACATACATACATACATACATACATACATACATACATACATACATACATACATACATACATACATACATACATACATACATACATACATACATACATACATACATACATACATACATACATACATACATACATACATACATACATACATACATACATACATACATACATACATACATACATACATACATACATACATACATACATACATACATACATACATACATACATACATACATACATACATACATACATACATACATACATACATACATACATACATACATACATACATACATACATACATACATACATACATACATACATACATACATACATACATACATACATACATACATACATACATACATACATACATACATACATACATACATACATACATACATACATACATACATACATACATACATACATACATACATACATACATACATACATACATACATACATACATACATACATACATATACATACATACATACATACATACATACATACATACATACATACATACATACATACATACATACATACATACATACATACATACATACATACATACATACATACATACATACATACATACATACATACATACATACATACATACATACATACATACATACATACATACATACATACATACATACATACATACATACATACATACATACATACATACATACATACATACATACATACATACATACATACATACATACATACATACATACATACATACATACACATACATACATACATACATACATACATACATACATACATACATACATACATACATACATATCAGAATCTTTATTCTCCATAAAATACATTAATATGTACAGACATGATATAATAGATACAACATGGCATATAGGAGAATCATTAGAATTTACATAAAGTGTTGAAGACGTCTCAAGTAGTTCTATGTGGGTGTTTTTACATCGAACCTTTGTGTTACACATACATAAAAAATTTTTAAGCTTTCTAAAAGACATTGGCATATAATGATATGATATAACCTGCCAAATATGAGAATTATTGAAATTTACAAAATGTGTGTGGAATACCATTCAAGTAGAGCAATATGGTTGTTTTTACATGGGTGTTTTATCAGAATTTTTGTTTGCCATAAAAAACTTTGACAACTAGTAGAGTGAGATATTAAATATAGCATCAAATACAATTGTCGTTTGGTATAGTAGACAGAGCACAATTGAGATTAGATGGTGGGGAAAACATCCCAGCAATCTAAAATGGGTGTTTTTTACATCGAAGTTTCCATATTCTGTAAGAACCTATAATTGCACTAATACTGACATATTTACATAAAACCTTTGCTTCAAATTTCCGCAACCCTAGCGACATTAATCCACTCACACACTTTGCATGCACATGACCCAAACTACCAATTATCAGTACGATTACATGCGTACGATAGCCTAGTTCGTTAATTTCTGCAGTCAATGGATAGTACTTATCAAATTTATGTTGGTAACATTTATCTAAATGGGCGTCATATGGTATTGCTGCCTCTACTATAAAAGCTGTTTTGTTCTGTCGATTGATTATCGTTAAATCAAGTTTTACGGCATGTGTCTTAAATGAGGTGTTACTGCTGCCGAAAAGTGATGGTTTAACTATTATCTCTTTATTTATTGTTATGTTATATATTACATACATACATACATACATACATACACACATAACACACATACATACATACATACATACATACATACATACATACATACATACATACATACCTACCTACCTACCTACCTACCTACCTACCTACCTACCTACCTACCTACCTACCTACCTACCTACCTACCTACCTACCTACCTACCTACCTACCTACCTACCTACCTACCTACCTACCTACCTACCTACCTACCTACCTACCTACCTACCTACCTACATACATACATACATACATACATACATACATACATACATACATACATACATACATACATACATACATACATACATACATACATACATACATACATACATACATACATACATACATACATACATACATACATACATACATACATACATACATACATACATACATACATACATACATACATACATACATTACATACATACATACATACATACATACATACATACATACATACATACATACATACATACATACATACATACATACATACATACATACATACATACATACATACATACATACATACATACATACATACATACATACATACATGCATACATACATACATACATACATACATACATACATACATACATACATACATACATACATACATACATACATACATACATACATACATACATACATACATACATACATACATACATACATACATACATACATACATACATACATACATACATACATACATACATACATACATACATACATACATACATCCCTACATACATACATACATACATACATACATACATACATACATACATACATACATACATACATACATACATACATACATACATACATACATACATACATACATACATACATACATACATACATATCAGAATCTTTATTCTCCATAAAATACATTAATATGTACAGACATGATATAATAGATACAACATGGCATATAGGAGAATCATTAGAATTTACATAAAGTGTTGAAGACGTCTCAAGTAGTTATATGTGGGTGTTTTTACATCGAACCTTTGTGTTACACATACATAAAAAATTTTTAAGCTTTCTAAAAGACATTGGCATATATACATACATACATACATACATACATACATACATACATACATACATACATACATACATACATACATACATACATACATACATACATACATACATATACATATACATATACATATACATATATATATATGTTGTATAAAGAAACAACCCACTACAACAACACACAACAATTCAAATACCAAAATAATACCACCCACACCCTCCAGCTACACCCCAACACACACATGCGTCGTCACCGCCGCCAGCCAAAGTCAATACCCTCTTTATTAAAAAAACCCCTTAGTAACTGTAATGTTATGATGTATGTATATAAGCATTACCTCGTCATCTACACAAGCACACACATGTTTCAGAGAGCACTCAGTAAAAGCATGTTCAGTTCGTAGCCATGTTTATTTACAGAATATCGTACATGTCAAGATTCGCATTATATTACAATGTGTGGTTCGTACTTTAATGTATTCATATTACATCCCCCCTTTTTTTGAAAAAAAAAATGTGTGCAAACATTTCCAACGAAATGTTTCATGTGAGAAAGGATAAGTATGTGTAATGCTCAGTGTGAGTATATATGTCACTGTCTGTATCGGCTGGGAGGTGTCACTGTACGGCCAGAACGAGTGGTGTAAAGTGCTGGTGGTTCTGCGGAAGTCCCTTGTTTAGCTTGAGTTGGTTGTGATTTCGGCCTTGACGCTTGTTGGTTTTGTGGGGCACCAAGGTCTGGAGTTACTGCATTGTCTGTTGAAAGCATGGGAATTCTCCGTTCTGTTGTATTCTGTGGGATTTCTCTTATGTCCACTCTGTTTCGCCTCAGGAGGTTGCTGCTGCTGTCTGGTCTTAAAGTATAGCTCCTGGGTTCAGGGTTTCTGGAAATGATTGTTGCTTTTGACCATGTGTCATGCTGACCAGGATATAATGGTGGTGGCACATTTGTCAGTTGAATTTCTGAAAAATTTGCTGTAGGAATCAGCAATAATAAGATAGTCATTATTGTCGATTGAGAAAATATCAGTTCCTATAATGCTCCAAGGGCTCAATGGTATGTCTGATGGTATGAGAGGTTCTCTGCACTGCCTATTTGCATGTTCTTGGCAAATTGAACAGTTTTTACATAGTGTTTCTATGTCCTTGTTTATCTGTGGCCAGTAAACATCTTTCTTTGCTCTCAGTTGTGTCTTCACAATACCAAGGTGACTATTATGGAGCTGTTTAAGGATGATATCGCGTTGTGTTTCTGGTACAACAATGCGATCTCCTTTAAGGATCAGACCATCTTCGATGCTTAACTCGTCCCTCACCGAGTAGTATGGACGGATGTGTGTTGGAACTTCCCTGATAGAGCTTGGCCATCCATGGTATATCAGTTCTTTGAGAGAGTTAAGGATAGGATCTCTCATTGTGTCTTCTCTGATGTGTTCAAGCCGATTATCGCTAAACTTGACAAAATCAACTTTGATGTTTGGGGTAAGATCTGCTGTCTTGTTGGGGTTTGGTAGTCTGCTGAGAGCATCTGCAAGACCTATATCCTCTCCTGGGATATACTGAATATTAAAATCATAACCTTGTGTTTCCAATAACAGAGCTTGTAGTCGTGGTGGTGCTGAAGCTATTGATTTTTTATGAATCATCTCAAGTGGCTTGTGATCTGAGAGAATTGTAAATGGGCGGTTGAAAAGAAATGTGTGGAAGCGTTTGATTCCAAAACGTACAGCTAGCATTTCTCTTTCAATGTTTGCAAGTTTCTTTTCGCCAGAACTTAATGATTTGCTTGCGTAAGCTACAGGACGAAGTTCTTTGGCATAGTGTCCTTCAGGATTTTTGTCTGGTTGCAAAAGTGCTGCTCCTAGGCCTTTCAGACTGGAATCAACCATGAGAAAAGTGGGTGCTTGCATGTCATAGTATTTCAAGCATGCATCAGATGATATGAGGGTCTTCAAGTGGTTGAATATGTGTTGGTAGTCTTCTGACCATTCATACGGAGTTTCATTCTGTAGTAGAGATCGCAAAGGTTCTGCAGCAGCTGACAAATTTGGTGTGAATTGTGCTAGGAAATTGACAGCACCTAAGAATTGTTGCAGTTCCTTCTTTGTAGCTGGTGTTGGCATGTCATGAATATCTTCAACCTTTTTAGGGTCTGGTTTTACACCATTCTGGGTGTACAGCAATCCAAAAAAATTGTATCTCCGTTGCCTTAATTGTACACTTTTTGCTGTTGAATGTTAGCCCATTGGCCTGTGCTACATGCATCAAGTTAATCAAGTTACGGTCGTGTTCTTGTTCTGACCTGCCGCAGACTACAATGTCATCCGCAATAGCCACTGTACCAGATCATTGCTCAACAATGTTGTCAATCTTCTGTTGAAAGATGTCTTGTGATACATTCAAACCAAATGGGAGTCTCTTGAAACAATATCTGCCGAATGGTGTTCGAAAAGTTGTAAGGAGTTGACTTCCTCTGCTATCTCAACACTCCAGTATCCGTGTACAGCATCTAGTTTAGAAAAATATTTGGCATTGTGGAATCTGTGAGTTATCTCTTCCACTGTATGCATTTTGTGTGGACAGCGCTTTAGACTGTTGTTTAAGTGTTTTGGGTCAAGGCAAACCCGAAGAGAACCATCCTGCTTCAGAACGGTTGTGATACTACTACACCAATCAGAATGCTCTTCAACCTTTCTAATAACATCATTCTGCACCATCTTTTCTAGTTCTGTGGCAAGTTTCTGTTTAACATGCATAGGATACTTTCTAGGTGGGTCTATCTTTGGCTCAGCGTTGTCTTTTAAAAAGAATCTTGCCTTTCCTGGAAGTTTGCCTATTCTGTCGAACTGTTCTGGGAATCGCTGTTTAAGGTCATCTACTCCAGTGACGTGTAGAGTAAGATGTTCTTTTTTGTCAGCTTTAATGTTGTTAATAGTTACCACACTCAGCTTTTCGCAAATTGGTAAACCCAAAATTGCAGGTCCTTCAACATCTACCAAGTAAAATGTTGACAATGTCCATTCAGAGCCTCTGTTTTAACATTCAAGTGTTACTGCTCCAAAACAGTCTATACTTGTTCCATTGTAAGCTCTTAGCTTTGTCCTGCCACTCCTACTTTTTACATCCCTTGTGGGAAATCCTTGCTCATCCACCTTGTCAGGCATGATCTGTCTGAATATTCTTAAGGGTAGAGTGTTACCTTGGGCACCTGTGTCTATCTTGAACCGAATATATCTTTCTTTGTGCCTTTTAATTCCTGGTATTCGGAATTGTACCTTGCAGAAAGCCTGCGTTCTCTTTGGTTCATTGCTGAAAGTTAGTATCTTCACAGTATCAAAACTGGAAGGATCACTTTCTTCACTGGAGTCAAGGTCCTCAGTCATCATAGAGTGTGTTTGTTTTGATGACTTTCTGCTGTGAAGTTTGTGTTGAGCACTGTCTTGTTTCCTCTTGAAACATAATTTTATCCAGTGGCCCCTCTTTCTGCAGTAATGACATATAGAGTCTTTAGCTGGACAGTGGTTTTGTATGTGGTTTAGGCCACAACATTTACACATAGCACCTCTGCTTGTGTTGTGTTTTTCTTGTTGCTTCGAACCAGTTGCTTTGTTTTGTTTGGGTTTATAGCTTTTTACTGCATCCACCTGGGCTGTTACTGTACCTTGCTGAATTTGTTTAATGTTTAGTGCTTGTGCCTCGTGTTTCCTGCCTTCATCCAGAAGTTGTTGTAAATTTAGTGTATCACTCTGGCTCAGTATCCATTTCTGGAACTCTGGCATTGGTGTGCTGAGAAGGATCTGTTCGATAATTCGCTCTTTTTCTTCTTCTTTGTTAAATTTACATACACTTGTTTTCTCCTTGATGCGAGTGAAGAAATCATTTAAACTTTTATCAGGTTTCTGTCGCAGGTGGTGAAGTTCTAATCTTGCCGCTCTAAAGTTCGTGTGCTTTATTATCAGACGTTTTTCAAATTCGTCCAATATGGCTACGGGGTCGGTCGCTGACTCAACAGGCATGGCGGTAGCAAAACTGTTGTAAATTTTCAAACCTTCATCGTCCAATGCTTCTAGGATATATGGAGTTAGGGTTTGTCCTTCCAGACCAGTGGTCTTGGAATATAGATCTATGCGTTGGCGCCATAACAAGAAAGCTTCACTCTTATCGTCTTGACCGGCGAATCTCATTTGCGGTGCGTTGCGATATTGTTTCGCCGCCATGGCTGACTTCGATGACGAAAATTAGCCGAATACTGTACTCACGTGTTATCGTGTAGCTGTTTTGCGCCAGTCCGGTATCGACCGCTGCCACCATGTAATGTTATGATGTATGTATATAAGCATTACCTCGTCATCTACACAAGCACACACATGTTTCAGAGAGCACTCAGTAAAAGCATGTTCAGTTCGTAGCCATGTTTATTTACAGAATATCGTACATGTCAAGATTCGCATTATATTACAATGTGTGGTTCGTACTTTAATGTATTCATATTACAGTAACCTACGCCGCCATTTTCGATTTTTGATATTTTCCGCCATTATCGATTTTATATATATATATATTTGTTCTAGGTAGCAGCTGTAACAAAACACTGTGATGTTAAATATATTTATTAAAAACCCTTGGTATTTGTTATCTATGTTGTATAACTGGTGTCTACATGTATATATATGTTGTATATATGTGTATATATATTGTATAAATATTGTCTACGTGTTGTAAAATATGTATATATATTGTATAAATAAATAACACAATACCAGCACAATACAACCACTCAACAATTAAAATACCTGCACAAACCGCCATTATCGATCTAATATATTTTGCTATTTAAAAGTCAGCGCATCCTGCACTATCGATCGGAGTATTTTCCTATATAAAAGTCCGCGTATCCTGCAGAAATCCGCCTCGTTTTGCGCTTGACATACTAATGGCATGTCGTGAGAAGATCTTAGTTAGGAATAGTCCAGCAACATGAAAAGCTGGACGAGAGAGATTAGGACGCGAGAAGAGAATGAGTGCCTGGACATTTTAACAACACGGCATTGAAAACGGTAACAATCGAATTAACAAACACCACGAGGAATAATAAAGTTGTAGCCATATATGGTCGCCTACGCCAGATAGCTTGACACTTACACAACAAAAAGAGAACCCTCTTAAGTATTTGTATTCTTCTCCTGTGGGGACTGAAAGTTCAGAGGTCAAGGACGAGGCGTCAGGTGGCGGTTTGCAAGAAATGAAAAAGAGATATCATTCTATAACAGGGTTTCATAACCTTTATTGTGCTATGGACCCCTTTGATTGTCCGATGACGGCTATGGACCCCCTTGATTGTCCGATGACGGCTATGGGCCCCTTTGATTGTCCGATGACGGCTATGGACCCCCTTGATTGTCCGATGACGGCTATGGACCCCTTTGATTGTCCGATGACGGCTATGGATCCCTTTGATTGTCCGATGACGGCTATGGATCCCTTTTATTGTCCGATGACGGCTATGGATCCCTTTGATTGTTCAGTGAAGACTATGGGCCCTTCCTTTAAAATAAATGTACATAAAAGCATTTTTAAAAAATTACATTTAAACTGTAGGTTATGTTCCCGGAACGCCTAGTATCCATTGATGGACATCCCATTCCACCCAACCCTTCCCCCCCTCCCCCCTCCAGTCTGCGGACCACAAGTTAAGAAACCCTGTTCTGAAACGAAAATAAAGAAACATCCGGAAGTGGTGTATTCTAGTACACGAACAGATTTAGTTAAACTCTAGAGTATGACAAGAAATGAAAGACAGAAATGAACAGATTTAGTTAAACTCTAGAGTATGACAAGAAATGAAAGACAGAAATGAACAGATTTAGTTAAACTCTAGAGTATGACAAGAAATGAAAGACAGAAATGAACGAAAGAAAGAAAAACAAGAAAGAAAGAAAGAATTGAAAAAAAGAAATGAAATAAAGAAACTCAGAAATTAAAGAAAGAAATAAATGAAAGAAATAGAGAGAGTAATGAAAGAAAGAAATGGAGAGAAATGAACTAAAGAAAGGAAAGAAAGAAAGATAGGAATGAAAGAAAGAAAGACACAAATAAAAGGAATGAAAGAAAGAAAGACATAAATGAAAGATGTGAAAGAAAGATATGAAAGAAAGAAAGACATAAATGAAAGATATGAAAGAAAGATATGAAAGAAAGATATGAAAGAAAGATATGAAAGAAAGAAAGACATAAATGAAAGATATGAAAGAAAGATATGAAAGAAAGATATGAAAGAAAGATATGAAAGAAAGAAAGATATGAAATGAGGGAAAAAAAAGAAATGACAGAAAGAAATGCATGAAGGAAAGAAAAAGAAAGAAAACGTAACTTAATTTTTGCGCTGTTTGCAAGCAGGAAGTATGTTTAATGTGCGCACTTCAACTTTTTGAGGAAATAAAAAAGTCATTGTTATGGACTAGAACACATATAACCTGCATACGGTAGTTCTTCTTTCGCTGTCAAATAACCATCTCTCTCTCTCTCTTACAACGCTGGCGGTCTGTCTCAGGCTTCTCTCGTCACCAGATAGTTTCTCCTTCAGCTGGGTTGGAGGAGGCCATGCTGCCACTTTTCTCCTCTCATGGAACCGAGCCGAATATATGTGAATATATGTGTATATATGTGTATATATGTCTATATATGTGTATATATGTGTATATAAATATGTGTATATATGTGTATATATGTGTATATAAATATGTGTATATATGTGTATATAAATATGTGTATATATGTGTACATAAATATGTGTTTATATGTGTATATATGTGTATATGTGTATATAAATATGTGTATATATGTGTGTATATATGTGTATATAAATATGTGTATATATGTGTGTATAAATATGTGTATATATGTGTATATATGTGTATATAAATATGTGTATATATGTGTATATATGTGTATATAAATATGTGTATATATGTGTATATATGTGTATATATGTGTATTTATGTGTATATATGTGTATATAAATATGTGTATATATGTGTATATAAATATGTGTATGTATGTGTATATATGTGTATATATGTGTATATAAATATGTGTATATATGTGTATATATATGTATATAAATATGTGTATATATGTGTATATAAATATGTGTATATATGTGTATATAAATAAGTGCATATATATGTGTATATATGTGTATATATGTGTATATATGTATATAAATATGTGTATATAACTATGTGTATATATGTATATATGTGTATATAAATATGTGTATATATGTGTATATAAATATGTGTATATATGTGTATATAAATATGTGTATATATGTGTATATAAATATGTGTATATATGTGTATATATGTGTATATAACTATGTGTATATATGTGTATATATGTGTATATAAATATGTGTATATATGTGTATATAAATATGTGTATATATGTGTATATATGTGTATATATGTGTATATAAATATGTGTATATATGTATATAAATATGTATGTATATATATATGTATATATGTGTATATAAATATGTGTATATATGTGTATATATGTGTATATAAATATGTGTATATATGTGTATATATGTATATAAATATGTGTATATATGTGTATATATGTGTATATAAATATGTGTATATATGTGTATATATGTGTATATAAATATGTGTATATATGTGTATATATGTGTATATAAATATGTGTATATATGTGTATATAAATATGTGTATATATGTGTATACATGTGTATATAAATATGTGTATATATGTGTATATATATGTATATAAATATGTGCATATATGTGTATATATGTGTATATAAATATGTGTATATATGTGTATATATGTGTATATAAATATGTGTATATAAAAATGTGTATATATGTGTATATATGTGTATATAAATATGTGTATATATGTGTATGTATGTGTATATATGTGTATATAAATATGTGTATATATGTGTATATATGTGTATATATAAATATAAATATGTGTATATATGTGTATATATGTGTATATAAATATGTGTATATATGTGTATATATGTGTATATGTGTGTATATATGTGTATATATGTGTATATGTGTATATAAATATGTGTATGTATGTGTATATAAATATGTGTATATAAATATGTGTATATAAATATGTATATATAAATATGTTTATATATGTGTATATATGTGCATATATGTGTACATATGTGTATATAAATATGTGTATATATGTGTATATATGTGTATATAAATATGTGTATGTATGTGTATATATGTGTATATATGTATATATGTGTACATATGTGTATATATGTGTATATGTGTATATAAATATATATATATAAGAAGTCTGTATCAGAAGTCTGTGACACTTCACTCTGCTACGGTAGCATCTTCTATGGAATTACCTTTACCTTATGTTTTTCGTAAATAGATCCCATTTGGCCATATAAACAGGAACCAGGCACAATCAATTAAAAACGAAGAAAAACTATCGTTACTACTTTATTCCCATTGCTGAGGTCCACCGTAAAGCGGGGGGGGGGGGGGGTGTTTGAGGGCTGCCACAATCAATCAGTAAACAAACAAGACATTACCTCCACGCGACAGGTGTATGATTTTACAGAATATTGTTAAGAATACGAGGGGCATTCAGAAAGTAATGCACCACATCGTTTTTCTCAGGAGCTGTTTATTAAAAAAGCATGAAATTTATACACAATATACATGAATATGTCATGTAAACATCGGTATTATTCAACATAATCCTCATCAACTTGTACGGCTTTATGCCAGCGCGAAACAAGTGCATGTATTCCTAGCCCGTACCAGATTTTGTCTTGATCATGTAGCCATTTCTTCGCTGCATGAATCACTCCTTCATCATCTTTAAACCTTGTCCCACGGAGTGCATCTTAAGTGGACCAAATAGATGAAAATCAAAGGGTGCCAAATCTGGACTATAGGGTGGGTGGGTTATTACAGTCCTACCCAATTTGGTGCACACAATTGGCACATGCCATATTTGAAGTGTGCAAATTTTCATGCTTCTATCTTCATTATTAGCTGAGAGAAACGATGTGGTGCATTACTTTCTGAACGTCCCTCGTACATTGGGCACCTTACGTGAGTAATGAGTATGCTCTAAAAGAGGAATGATGAAGTGATGTACGTTTTTGAACATGCTGTAAGAGGAGGTATGTTCGAATCTAATCTGGCAACGGGCTAAACTGATGCTAACATCAGAGAGAGAGAGGATTAAAGTGATATGAAATACAGGACTGTTTAGATTCGTTTGTTGGGGGACGGACACACAAGACAACTACACAATGGGGACAATAGTAGTAGAGTTATAAATCTTTGGAGTGACGTAATAGTAGCAAGAGAGATTGGAACTTGAGAAAGGACATAATTTCAGCATTATAGATTAGAAGTTGTGGAGAAATATAAAGTACTTCAGCATTATAGATTAGAAGTTGTGGAGAAATATAAAGTACTTGTATTTCAGCATTATAGATTAGAAGTTGTGGAGAAATATAAAGTATTTCATCATTAAAGATTAGAAGTTGTGGAGAAATACGATTTCAGAATTACTGATTGGAAGTTGTGGACAGACATGATTTCAGCATTGGAGATTGGAAGTTTTGGAGAGATACGATTTCAGCAGTAGAGATTGGAAGTTGGGAAGATGCAGGATCGCATACTCCATTGGCCATGACACGTAAGGAAGAATGCGGTACATCTGTGCCCTGCATTAAACACCTGAAATCTGTGTACCAACTGACAGTCAACGGTGTCTTCCTGCATGCGGCCCAGTTATTATCTCCCGTATCATTTTATTAATGTGATGTGTATGAGTTTCTGACTCACTCCATCTTCATCTTCACGGTTAAAAACAGCTTCTGTTATCGGAAACAGATAAAAACAGCTTCTGTTATCGGAAAAAGATAAAAACAGCTTCTGTTATCGGAAACAGATAAAAACAGCTTCTGTTATCGGAAACAGATAAAAACAGCTTCTGTTATCGGAAACAGATAAAAACAGCTTCTGTTATAGGAAACGGAAAAAAAACAGAGGTTGTCCTCTCTCACATGAGGATTACTGCGCCAGTAGAACAGTTTTCTTTATTCACCTGGATTAGATTCAGCACCAACCACGTGAAGGTCCGGTGGTCTAAATGGTTAGAACGTTTTCGTCTCGAGGCACAGTTATTGGGTTCCAGGATAGAAACTTGGCAGCTTCCTGCTCTAATCTACCCAGCTGTAAATGGGTGCCTGGTTTTGGTATCGCTTTAGGGAAGGCAAAGGTAGCGAGTAAAATGAACTGGTCATCGCACCTGGTGAAGCTGGTGTGGTGAAATCTCAAACACTTTAATCTCCTACGGCAGTTTATGCTATGCGACTGCGATTACCTTGACAAATCATGTAGAGGTGACCGAAGAGACAAAAATGAAGACAAAGAAGTACCATAGGCATAGACAGACAGGCAGTTAGACGAGACAGACAGACAGACAGACAGACAGACAGACAGACAGATAGATAGATAGATAGATAGATAGATAGATAGATAGATATGTGATAGGGTGGGCGAGATAATGATGATGATGTTGTGATATGTGATCACTCTCTTGCACACTCGCAACCGACCCGATTCAACAATAAAACTCTGATTCTTAAGGCAGGGGCTGTATTTATTTCTACAACCCTATCAGTGACCAAGAGCACACTGAAGCAAACATTAAATAAATAAACCAACAAACCAAACACCAAACACCCAGCCTGTGCTCGATTGCTAATGTGCTCAAGGCATTTACAGCTTGGCTCTGGTGCCTAACTTCGATTGTTCTCTCTGGGCGGCATTTGCAAAATAGCTTGTTTGCCGCTCGCTATATTTTTATATAGGCACTAGGCTAATCACTCGACTTTAGTGCGCTGCGCGTATTAATTGCGCCACGGAAATAACACACGCGATTATCGCTCTAGAAATAGCGAAAACCCAAATAAAACCTACAGCTATTTAATATAACACACAACTATCAAATTGTGGTGAAAAATACAGTGATACAACGTTAAAATATCTCCAATTATAAAGATAACGGGTAAGATAACATGTAGGGATAAAATTATACGTAAGATACGAGGATACATTCTCGCCTACGCCAGCGTTTTCTAGGGTCATTGAACACTAACTAGTTGGAACATGCAGACGAAACGGTTTACCCTTTTAGACCGGGGGGGGGGGAAAACGGAGATAAAAGAAAAGCAGGTGTTCAAAAATATGACGAGGGTTTTAAGGGGAAAAAAAAAATCACGCCATTTTGTAAGGTGGTCTGTATTAAGAAAAAGTGTAACACGTGTTTGAATCTAAATGCTAAAAGACGCAATTTGTAGTTTTAAAGGAAAAAAAAAAATCACGCCACTAGTTGACACAATGTAAGGAATTGGTAGAAAAAAGACCTTAGCTCTTATTAGAAACAGTCGTATCTTGGACGTTTTACGGTAATTAGTTGTTTTATTTGAATATAGCGGCAAACGCCGTGGACGAAGGACCCTTCCCCCTTTTTCAAAAAACAAATTTCAAAAACTAACCTTGAGAAAAGTAGTTTTTTTCTTTAATAATAAAGTTATGAAAATTTTAAAAAAACCTAGCTTTTTTGATAGCCCATCTTGAGCAGAGAAATAATATACTTTTAATTACACAGACGGACAGATAACACGGAAGATATTGACGAAAGACCGTATTGTTCCAATCAGACTAGCGAACAGTTTTTTGTGCATATTTTCACTAAAGTTACATTTTGGCGTCCTTGAGCCTAAAAATGCAAAAATCAAACTGCGTTGGAAGAGGGGCAAAGTCGGAGGATAGTAGCTAAAAATAACTTAGTGGGGCAGGTTTGTGTAGTTTTTTCATGTAGTTAGTCCAAAAAACAAGTGAAATTTTGGAGAAAAAACCAAGTTGAGACAGACGGACCAACAGACAAATACTACACACTAGACTGAGATTTGACTGAAATTTGACTTTTAGTTTGAATATTTGAAAAGGATAGAGGGGAAGTCCGCTGATTGGATAAAAACATTTATATTATTGAATGAGAGACGCACGCTTGTGCCATTTTTGTAAGACTGTCCTTTAACACAGTTCGTTACTGCTAAATGAGTGTTTTCCAGAAGATATATATATTCTCAGTGGGACGCCATACTATAGCCAGCAGCTCAGCTGAGTTTTGCTAGTACAACGTAACTGTGTTTTCACATTTTGAATTGTGGTAAGGAGAAAAATTCATTAACTCTTTTATTTAAGAATTAATAATTTGAGTGATTGATACTGCCATAAAATGAAACATGATTACGACAAGTGAGTGCTTATTCTAGGTCCCCGGCGACAGCCAGGGCCTAGAGACAAACACAAAATAATAGAAAGCATATCAAGGACTATAGAAGACAGATCTATATTTGAGATCAGTGGGAACATAACACCCACCTTATTGAATGGAAGAGGAAACTATTGAACATATTTCGGATGTTATGCAGTCTTTGGAAACTGGTACTATTTGATACCACCTGGGTGAGATGTGATATGTTGGTCAGAGAGATCTGACCCAATCTTTGTAAGTTCTGTATTCTTTGTTGTGCGTGTAAAATTAGTGCATTAAGCAGTGTGTGACACATGGCACACATTTTGGTTTCAGAGTTTCGGGTCTGGCACTATGCTAGTGCCAGATGCTTTTGTAGAAGTACAAGAGTGGATGCAGAAGCAGCCTAACATTTACTCCAGCTACTGAGAGGAGTGGGCCATTATAATTCTGTAATACATCGACACAGGCAGATAAGTGAAAATCTGGCCTGTTGTGGATTCATCAACGGTGTCCCCCATAAATAAAGACATAAAACCATGTTGTATACACACTATAACTCAGTCCATATTTCCAGGACAATGAACTTTAGAAAACAGAGATTGGGCATGATGACACCACCCCAACTAAACATCCAGTGCTAGTTTTGCCAAAGACACTATAGTCAATTTTAATATCAACTAATGTAACAATATATTGATGAATAAAATTTTCATTTGATTGTTCATATATATATGCCCTTTATTGATAAATACATATTATTTCATACGTCCTGACCAGAAGAAACATTTGGTTCAGGACTAAATAAATTTAAAAGATTGAAAATCTAAACTTTTAAACACAGTGTTAGTTGATTTTATCATAGAGATTATTATTCTTAATATTAGACTTAGTATTTACATGTGTGTGTCTGTGTATCTTATTACTTACACATCACAATTCAGTACCCTAGACATTTAACGTAGCTAACATACATAATAGTAGAATAGGTCTGTTTGAGGTCATAAGTGGTAGCAGAAAGGCCTCCTGTAACTCACATAGACTGTTATCATCAGGAGCCTTCACAGCTGACCTCATCCAGGACACTAGGTAACATAACAATCACATAATAACATCAAAAACCACTAAACAAATATAACTAATTTTTAGGTTTTATTATGGCCTAGTAATAAATCTTCTACTGAGTCAGACCCTTCACATCCCAGCGTGCTGAGCGCACATCGAAAATATATGGGCGATAAATATGCCTTGAACATGAAGGGGGCGTCTTTACGGCCCCATCACATATCTCCCTCCTGATTTTGTTGTCGTCCCGACAACATCACTACCTCTGGCGCTTCAATTGTAACCTCTCAGATCGTTGGTGCTGCGCATGACTCTTTCTGAGCGGCGATGCTTTGGGCTGAGCTTCTGAAATAGGTACAACCCAGCTGGGGACACTCTTGGTCGTCATGTCCCTCGTTGTCCGTTGTCGGGCTGGCAGCCGCTGTGGTCTAGAAGACTCGTCCACCTGTGCCGCGACGCTGCCTGCCCGTGACATCTGCCTGTCAGTGCATGCAGTTGTCGACCCTGTGGGGGGATTGCTCCTGACGTGCTCTACAGTCGTTTTGTGTGGACGGTGGCCCACATTCCCCACAATCTGCTTTTGATGAGTCTCCTCTTCTGAACCTTGATGTGCACTCCCTCCTATCTGCTTAGGACGGGTTTCCTCCCCTAGACGACCAATTTTCTCGGCGCCCTTAGGGTGACAGTTGTCACGGCCATCTCTTGGCTTGCACCCTAAAGACAACCTAGTTGTGACAGTACGCTTCGGGAAAGAGCTCCTTGAGGGACAGGCAGATATCAAGTGTTCAGTGGACTTGCATTGAAAGCATCTCTTCGGAAGCGGGCCTTGAGGGCATTTGGCTGCCATGTGGCCTGAGAACTCTCTACAATTGTAGCACCTCAACTTTGTAGGCTTTCTCTGTGCCATGGGACGCCTCCTACTACCTTTACACTCTTGACCGCCAATGCCGCATACATAAATTGCTTCCACGCCCTGGACCGATGGTTTGCTGTCAAATTCCACTCTCTCATTTCTCGCCAGACTCCTGAATCCATTTCTGAAGATTTTGGTCTGATGTATGAATACATCAATACCTCCATCATCTGGCGTCATAAACCCCCATCCCCTGTGGACACTGTACCACTTGCAAACCCCTTTTCGCCTTGTCGGTGCAACTGCGTTTGTTGGTACTGTCAGCTCACTGCTTTCGTTAACAACAGCCTGACTCTCACATACAAGAACACGCACCCACTCGTCGTGCTTTGGCTGTTTCCGCGGTTGACCTGGTTCTTTCTTTCTCTGCACCTCCTCTTGTGCTGGCGAACTGGTCTGTGCTAGCTGTGCTAGCTGAGATTTTAAGAGAGACACATCTGCTTTGAGTGCCTCCTCTTCATTCTGAGCTTCTGCACTTGCTATCTGGACCAGTGTCTCTGGCTTTTTGACTTCACAGAAAACAGCACATTCCCTAGGCCCCTGACTCACGGCCTGGAAATTACTGGTCATCTCACTGACTGGTGGTTGCTCGCTGTAGGCTTCTTCTACTATATTGAGTAACTGCTCAGGGCTGGCCTTGGCTCCACCCCGTATCCGTAATTCCCTAGAGACCATTGGTGTGACATTATTCCAGATAATGTCTAACTTGTCTTCTGCCCAAAAGGGCGCCACCTTCCACGCGGCCTCTACATCTTCCACAAACTCTTGCCAAGTGGGACTTGCCTTTCCATCAAATCGCCTTACCTCTGGCCCCTTCACGTACACTACCTTCACAGGCGCATTGATCGAAGCCATCTTGCTGCAATACCGCACTGCTGGGTGTTTACAATATTTGTTATATTTGTTCGTTTGCTGTTTTCTCTATGTGATCACTCTCTTGCACACTCGCAACCGACCCGATTCAACAATAAAACTCTGATTCTTAAGGCAGGGGCTGTATTTATTTCTACAACCCTATCAGTGACCAAGAGCACACTGAAGCAAACATTAAACAAATAAACCAACAAACCAAACACCAAACAAACACCCAGCCTGTGCACGATTGCTAATGTGCTCAAGGCATTTACAGCTTGGCTCTGGTGTCTTAACTTCGTTTGTTCTCTCTGGGCGGCTTTTGCAAAATAGTTTGTTTGCCGCTCGCTATCTCTTTATATAGGCACTAGGCTAATCACTCGACTTTAGTGCGCTGCGCGTATTAATTGCGCCACGCAAATAACACACGCGATTATCGCTCTAGAAATAGTGAAAACACAAATAAAACCTACAGCTGTTTAATATAACACACAACTATCAAATATAACTAATTTTTAGGCTTTATTATGGCCCAGTAATAAATCTTCTACTGAGTCAGACTCTTCACATCCCAGCGTGCTGCGCGCACATGAAAAATATATGGGCGATAAATATGCTTTGAACATGAAGGTGGCGTCTTTACGGCCCCATCACAGATAGATAGATAGATAGATAGATAGATAGATAGATAGATAGATAGATAGATAGATAGATAGATAGATAGATAGATAGATAGATAGATAGATAGATAGATAGATAGATAGATAGATAGATAGATAGATAGATGTAAAACAGATCATTTATTAAAGACAGAGCTATTGTAAATAGATCATGTATTAGCGACAGAGCTATTAGATCCACTATTTGCATAAATCTGGCAATCAGAGACAACACCACTGGAGTGGAATAGAGGAAAAAATTATTAAATTGCCAAAGAAAGGTGACCTCTTGACTGCAACAACAGGAAAGGAATTACTCTCTTATCAGTTGCTAGAAATATTTTGAGCAGACAAATTTTATTCAAAGAATTTCAAGAGCACTATACCATAAACGGAGGAAGGAACAATCAGGATTCAGAAGAAACAGACACTGTGCAGATCATGTATTCACCCTCAGAAACAGACACTGTGCAGATCATGTATTCACCCTCAGAAACAGACACTGTGCAGATCATGTATTCACCCTCAGAAACAGACACTGTGCAGATCATGTATTCACCCTCAGAAACAGACACTGTGCAGATCATGTATTCACCCTCAGAAACAGACACTGTGCAGATCATGTATTCACCCTCAGAAACATAATAGAGCAGTGTTCAGAATGGCAGATGCCGCTGTATTTCAATTTTGTTGACATTGAAAAGGCATTTGACAGCATAAACAGGAACAGCCTATGGAAAATACTGAGGTCTTATGGACTCCCTGAGTGCATGGTCTCCATCATTAAAAGCCTGTATGCTAATTTCACATGCAGCGTTGGGCAGAGCAACCTAACTTTTGAGGTGAAAACAGGAGTGCCGCAGAGATGTCCCTTATCTACCATTCTGTTTTTAGCTGTCATAGACTGGGTGATGCACCAGACAACAGCGGAAGCCTCTAGAGGAATAAGATGGACAGCATTCTGTGCACTGGAGGATCTTCTTCTTCTGCGTTCGTCCTGAAAAGGACGTTGGTTGCGTTGTGTCGCCGTTTACAGCAAAGCTGCGATATCTGCGCCTTTCGGCCCGACACATCCGACTTCGGCACGGCATTTTTTAGGACCGGGTTTGCCTTCCCACTTCGATCCCTACTCTCTCAGCCAGACTGCAGTGATGCAGCCTGTTTCCAGGACCACCACTTGGAGGTGGAGTAGGGTCTTGGTCAGCTCTGGTTTGCTGACCCTGACGCAAGCAGTCAGCTATGGGTCGCTGACTGCATTCCATATTTGATGCGTCTTAGGTCCCACTGGAGGATCTAGAATACACAGATGACATGGTACTATTCGCACACACACATGCAAGAAACAACAGACAGACGGAATAAACATAGCCAACAGGTGGAACTAAACATTAATCTCAAGACGACAGAAGTCATGACACTAAATGTAAGATATCCTGCATCCATAAAAATAAGGAACCAAGGGCTAGAAAAAACAAACACATTTTCATACTTAAGCATAGTAACATTAGATGGCAGAACAAGCAAAGACATCAGTAACAGAATGAATAAATCCAGAATAGCCTTCGCCAACCTAAACAACATCTGGAAATCCTCCTGGTACAGTACACACACTAAATTAAAAATATGTGAGAGCTGCGTAATTTCTGTACTTTTGTGCGGTGCAGAATGTTGGAGAGTAACTGAAAAGGAAATGTTCTAATTGTTCTCTTTCCAAACAACCTGCTTAAGGAAAATTCTTAGAATTTTCTGGCCGAATACCATCACCACTCATACCTCGGAGTCACCAAGAGGACATGCGCAACATCATAGCGGGTAGACGATGTAATTGGGTTGCCCATATCCTCAGAAGAGACCCTAACACCATCACTAGAGCTACTAAGCTATGGACTGCAGAAGGAAAGCGAAAGCAAGGACGGCAAAAAGCCACCTGGCGGAGAACTGTGGAGGCAGAGATGGTGGGCATTAACCAGAGCTTGGGCACCATGCGATGGTCGACTGAGCTTTTTTGCTGCCCTACCAGACTCCACCAGGTGTGATTGTCACAGGTGTGATTATGACAGGTGTGATTGTCACTGTGTGCTTTGTCAGTCAGCGGTCCAGGACCAAAGAAGAGGTTGTTTTACGTGTTTTAAACGACGATATTGCCATCCCCATGCGCAATAGGCTCTTTGAGAGCTTAGATAAGGCTGCTCCACATTGTCAGGTATATTCATTGTTTGGGAACATGATTTAAACAAAATTTTGTAACGTAAAGACAGGTATGTGAAAGAATGCTGAGGTGGAGCTACTTTTTTTTTCTTTAAAGTTAAGCCGGGACCACATCTATAATGTATGTATACACTTCTTCTCACTGAATCGTGTACTTTGACAGATGTGGAGTGGTTATGCGGCGTCAATGATCGTCCATATTAATTACGCATGGAACGTAGTCAATAAATCAGAAACCGCGCCCCGGACAAAACCTCATTTGAAATCACCAAAATATCTGGCCCTGGAGCTCACGTCACGGACAGGGCTGTGACAACATCGAGGAAAAAGTCAAGATCCGTGTTTAATATGTTCTGTTGTCACATCAAAGCTACACGTATGTTTTATGTGGTAGACTTCCGAGATTTACGACCGCCTTATTCAACAGCCGGGCGTTTAATGACTTACACTCTCATTATGGCTGTCAAGTTTGAAAAATGTTTCCCTAGATTAGGTTAAGATGTCCATTTATAAATATTTAGAGATTAAGCAAATTGTCCGTTCTGTGAACTTCGCACGCCCTTTTATTTGCCGACCCTTGCGTTGTATTGTAGAAGGCTATACATAGGCAGAGGAAGTGAGAAAAGAAGACAGGCAGATGATTTTTAAAAGCAAAGGACAAAATAGAACAAGCACAAAGTACATATGCACGTAAGATAGGTTATCCCTCCAAACCATAATAGTGGGGACTCGTAAGTCAAGACAAAAATAGGATTGAAAAGGATAGGCATTAATAATGCAGAGAGTGTCGACACTGCATGCACCGTGGTGGACCAAAGGGCTGATATGAGGGTCGAGTTTCATCACCACCATCTTTTAATCTGGTCACACACCAGGAAAAAACGGATAGACTTAATAAGTTTAGCCAGCAGGTGGGCTTGAACATCAATTTATAGAAGTCTGAGGTCATGACGCTCAATGTGAACAACCCTGAGCCCATATCAGTAAGGAATCAGCAATTGGTACAGACAGATACCTTCACATACCTAGGAAGCATAGTAACACCAGACGGCGGGGCAGGCAAAGACATCAACATCAGAATGAATAAAACAAGAACAGCCTTCTTTAGCCTAAACAACATCTGGAAGTCCTCCCAATACAGCACAAGCACAAAATTAAGATTATATCAGAGCTGTGTGCTTTCTGTGCTTCTCTATGGTGCGGAATGCTGGAGAGTTACAGAGAAGGAAATGTCAAAATTGTCCTCTTTTCACACAACATGCCTAAGAAAAATTCACCGAATCTTTTGGCCAAATACCATCACTAACCAAGATCTGCTTACTCGTAGCAAGCAAGAGGACATGCACACCATCATAGCTGGCAGACGCTGGAGCTGGGTTGGTCATGTCCTCAGAAGAGACCCCGATGCCATCACAAGAACAGCTATGCTTTGGACCCCTGAAGGAAAACGAAAGAGAGGCCGACCAAAAACAACCTACCGGAGGACTGTGGAGGCTGAGATGCAAAGAATGAACCAGAGTTGGGGCACTGTACGAAGGATGGCCACCGACCGAGCAAAGTGGAATCAATTTGTTGTTGCCCTACAAGACGCCACTAGGCGTGATGGCCACTGACTGCTTCGACGGTCGGCGGCTAAGGATCAAAGAAGAAGAAGAATCCAGAGCTACTCTATAATATATTTAATTCGTTAAGTACAGTAATTTTTATGTAACCCGGGGAATCTGGTAATTGTTAAGCATTCTGCTAATTTTAATTCCACTAAGAGTGTACACTTAAGACGGATGTATATTTTATCTGACAGAAGAGAGAGAGAGAGAGAGTGAGAGAGAGAGAGAGAGAGAGATAGAGGGAGAGAGAGAGGGGGGATTTTAGAAAGACGAGACAGGGGAGCGGATATATATGTTTTTTGACCATTTGTTTTCCATTTCTGGAATATGTGTATAAATTAATTTTGTATAAAATCTGCTACTCGTTTTGCGATTAGTGTGTGTCATCGCAACATGAATTATTATAACTTCTACCCTATTAGATAAATTATCTCAGGTGCACTTTTATTTATCACTTCATGTTTTGAATGGCTAGACTGGACTTGCTTAAAGTGTGAAAAGTGAGGTCAGTAGACCCGTCCGCGTAGATAGCGTGGAAGTAACGCATGGAAGCGTTTGTATGTGCGAATCTTTAGGCTAATCAGCGTAGGTGTGTGTGATTTTTTTGTAACGTTGAAGAGCAGGGTGAAGTGCGTGTGTTTTGACTCTGCGTGTGTGTTAGGGGAGATAGCGAAAGATGTACTGTTGTATGTTGGTAAACATTGGACCTGACTGGGAAAATTGTTAACGATATGTGTGACCTGGTTGTTTATTTTTCAGAGTGGTTGACGTCTGTAACTCTGCGCTCTCTGTAACCCTAGTGGGACCACCTTGCATCGTCAAGACATCTAATACCAATATTTATCAACCACATACAGGTAGATCTATCGCCCTTGCCTGCGGGTAGCAACCTTTGCCCACCAACCTTTGGGCAATATCGTCAGACTCATGTAGGGCCGGTTACATCGAAGTACATACTCTCAGCCTTAGCCGGATACATTTATACCTCCCACCAGACCGGCTGTCTCCGTTGCCATCGACGTGTGTCGGCAGCACTGTCCGACCCATTGATAGTCGGTAAAACCGGAGTAGTTAGAGCATTCTTCAGAAGAAGCGGCACCTGGTCAACACTAGACATCTACCTGAAGCCAGGTCACCGTTAAGCAACACATAGAGGCGCGTCCTTTGAGAGCCCTCACTTATACTCGTTCTCTTATTCGTCAGCAGTGATGACTAGCGTCCTGCAAATTGGATTTATCGTTTGTGTTTGGATAAGGGCACTAGTACTCATTTCATCTGATTTCCCCCGTTGTGCTTGGATATTGTGGTCAGGACCTTTTGTGCTTACGAATGCCAAGTCATCCAATGCATGCCAAACTCCATAGTGTGACAAAGAACAGGCTGAAAATAACCAGCTTCCTAAACATCTCCAAACATCTGCATCGATGCCATGAAGACCTCCTCCTAAATCGATCTACTGAGATTGAAATGTTAATCGATTACGAGGAGCCAGACGACTGCCATGGAAATATATCTATCATCACAGAAGTCCCTGAAATAAAAAAGAAAGGCGACCTGACCCCTCAACAACTAAAAACTTTGGCTCAAGAAATGATTGAAGAAAAGTACAACCCGAAGGAGTGGACACATGCATACACAAAAGGATCTGCTGAGGGGGCAGTAAAGAACGGTGGAGGAGGCATTTTTATAAGATTTCTAAATGGAAAGATCATCCGAAAGGCCTTCCCAACTGGAAAGATCTCCTCCAATTTTAGGGCAGAAGCTATGGCATTACTGCAAGCCCTGAAGATCCTCACAAGACCTGAACAGCAGCCACAAGCTAAGATAGTAATCTTCACTGACTGCAGATCATTACTTGAATCAATACAAAACACCAGAAATGATAACATGATGAATGAGATCAGATCTGAGCTTAACATCATTCAAAGGTCATCAACCATTGCCCTTCAGTGGTTACCGGCCCATTGTGGAATCGCTGGTAATGAGAAAGCAGATGCTCTATCAAGAAGTGGCAGTAAAATGGAACAATACAGCCACCCATTGCCCTATCGGGAAGCAAAAACCATCATCCACAACAAGTACACAAATCAGTGGAAGGAGGAAGGGGATATATACAGCAGAGATGACCCAATCCACCACCTAAACAGACACCAACAGACGACAATTTTCCGCCTGAGAACTGGTCACTGCAGATTACTTGGACATCTCTATCGCCTCAAGATATCCCACACGAATGAATGCCCATGTGGAACTGATATCCAGACTCCAGAACACATTCTCCAGAACTGTCCAACCCATGATAAATTGCGACGTGTGACCTGGCCAAAAGGTGATGAGTTCCAGCAGAAGCTATGGGGCTGCCGCGCCGTCCTGGAAAAGACTGTGGACTTCGTCCTGGCGACAGGCCTGCAGATTTAGCATGACTACAAACCGAACGCAGAAGAAGAAGAAGAAGACTGCTTGTTAGAATTCTTCTATTTGTCCATAGAGAACGGGCAAGAGACTGACATATAACCATAGTCACAAGAGGCTGGAGAAATAGTCTTCTTATTCTCCAGAGGTCAGATGTCTTCCCATAATTTTCATTAGTGACTCTATTATTATCTACTTCCACATTTACGCATTCATAATCTGTCTGAACTCAGACATAATCTTTTCGTAATCTATACCTACCTGTGACAGACCATTACAAAGTAATACTAATAAATAAAAAGAGAAAGAAAATTATTTTTTAAACGTCAACACCTGGAAACTTTAAACAATAATATGCATAAACTCTAAATTTTCAAGGAACAAAAAATTTGAGGTAAGAAAGTTGTACCAAATACAATCAGTTGTAAATAATAGTGTACTATCAATAAAACACACGATGGAAAATAAATTTACACCAAATACCCTAATTATAAACGAAAATAAAGTTGAAAAGGGTAGGCTGCCGAGATGATGGATTGGGGGTAGGTAAATGAAACTCGTCTGATTCTATTCACCTCAAATTTTAAAAAAAAACAAAAAAAACCTTACTTTACATATGTCCAGAGCTATGCAATATTGTTATTGCTGCTCAGAATCGACATCACTGCGCTCATGACAAACCCATAGGTGACCAGTCTCCCTCAACAAATGCTGATGCATCTTCTCATACGATATTCATACAATCGCAGACTTTTCAAATACATCATGAGTACAGATTATATGCCACCCTAAATTAGTTATGTTCCCAAATCATTTTCTAATGTGATGTGTATTTGTTAAGGATTATTCTGCCTTGTTCATTATTGAATAAGATAAAGTCCTGTAAACTGTGATACTTTACAATGTTGGGATTTTACTTTGTTTTATTGCATTGATTTTGTTTATTTTATCTTATATATACATATATATTTTAAAATAATATTGAAAATGCATGTGTAGGAAAAATGAATTGAGTATGGGAGACGAGAGAAAGGATGGGCAGAATGTTAGAAAAAGTGCGTGCCCAATTCTAAACCATTTGAAGATAAAGTTCGTACTTTCGTTCTGTCTGATTCGGCTTTTGAGTTAGGGAGGGCAAAGAAAAACACGGAGTTCCTACTCACTCAATAGCAGATTCAAATGTTTCAGGAGTTCCGATTCTATACTACCCCAATGTGATCTCGAATTATTGGCTGATTTACTGTATAGATGTTTTGGATTTGTTTGTTTGTTTATGTGCGTTTTTTTTTTTCATTTCGTTCTTGTTTGCTTTAAAGAAATATTTTATTTTGATTATGATTGGATAATGTCATTGTATGCTGTTATATAACCTTTATAATGTTTTATGCCTTTAATTTAATGCTTAAAGTAACATGTGGGAATGAAAAGGTATAGTATGCAAGATAAAGGAGAATGGAAGGGCAGAATGTTAGACAGGCGCCCAATTCTTAACCCTTTGAAAATAAAGTTCGTTCGTTCGTTCCATCATT
Organism: Oreohelix idahoensis; assembly: GCA_024509875.1. Taxonomy (NCBI): domain Eukaryota; kingdom Metazoa; phylum Mollusca; class Gastropoda; order Stylommatophora; family Oreohelicidae; genus Oreohelix; species Oreohelix idahoensis. The sequence continues at coordinate 30,203 of JAMPIV010004752.1, forward strand.
GCTAGTCTTATGTTTGATGCCGAATTTCAGCAATCTCAGTCTTGTCAGTTCATCCATTGCGATGTTGTTCTCTAACAGATCATCGTTCATTACCCTTAGCACCTATATCCATATCCAGTATCCTCACTTGTTCTCCAACTAGTTTGTCAGCTCTCTCATTCCTGCGTATCCCTGTATTACTGAGACGGTAAATCAACATCATTCCTGCGTAACCCTGCATTACTGAGACAGTAAATCATAATCATTCCTGCGTATCCCTGCATTACTGAGACGTACATCAACATTATTCCTACGTATCCCTGCATTACTGAGACGGTTAATCAACACCATTCCTACGTATCCCTGCATTACTGAGACGTACATCAACATTATTCCTACGTATCCCTGCATTAATGAGACGGTAAATCAACATCATTCCTACGTATCCCTGCATTACTGAGATGGTACATCAACATTATTCCTACGTATCCCTGCATTACTGAGAAGGTAAATCAACATCATTCCTACGTATCCCTGCATTACTGAGACGGTAAAATCTTCATCATTCCTGTATCCCTGCATTACACAAGACAGTAAATGTACATCATTCCTGCACATCACTGCATTACTGAGGCAGTAAATCTACATCATTCCTGCGCATCTGAGGTCTGAGACCTCTATGTATGTTCTTCATTCATGTCGTAGGCTTCCAGTTTGGATCTCTCTAAGCATGGACTGACAGTCCGACACAGCCCCAGTCGAAGAAGCTTCAGACAGCCACCTCAGAGCTTCAGACAGCGACCTCAGAGCTGCAGTAGCCACCTCAGAGCTGCAGTAGCCACCTCAGAGCTGCAGTAGGTACCTTTATGTCTATTTTTATTCGTACCAAATAACATGCGTAATCTGGTTATAAATGTCAAGAATTAAGCACGGTGTACGTTTATAAATGTCCTGAGATTTCAAAGTGTCGGTAAGAACTGCCCGCAACTTAGCTAACATAACCATATTAAAATGTAGAAAGATGAGTTAATAAATGTCCAGATCTTGTTGCCCTGCAGTGTAGTTAAGACAATTATTGAGGAAGAAACAACAACCCAGTACCCACATACATCAACAACAACACACACGTTGGACACCCATCGTTTCACCAACACGTCACCTGTTTTCCATCTAGTTGACCCGGTTTTACCTGCACTTTTATGCTCTCTCGGATGTACTCACTAGTTTACTCCTTCTTTCCCCCCCCCCCCCCCCCACCTCACCATCCCCAAAAAAGTATAAAAGAAAAAAAGGAGGAACAACTGTCCTATTGTTAGATTGAAAGAGAGAAATGGAAAGACAGAGGGACAGAGAGAGACAGAAAGAGACAGACAGAGAGAGACAGAAAGAGACAGACAGAGACAGAGAGACAGAGAGAGACAGAGAGAGACACAGAGAGACAGGGAGAGACAGGGAGAGACAGAAAGAGACAGACAGAGAGAGACAGAGAGAGACAGAGAGAGACAGAGAGAGACAGGGAGAGAGACAGAGGGGGACAGAGAGAGAGAGACAGAGAGAGACAGAAAGAGACAGAGAGAGACAGAAAGAGACAGAGAGAGACAGAGAGAGACAGACAGAGACAGAGACAGACAGAGAGAGAGACAGAAAGAGACAGAGAGAAACAGAGAGAAAGATGGTAATCAAACTTTTACTGTGCTATAAAGGCGTCAGATTTGCAGCCCTGACAGTTTTATTAGTCATTTGATAACTATCTAAAACATACCTGGCCCTTGTCCAGGTCATGTTGACATCGTTGACCTCTTGCTGACATCAGGTCAAATTTAGAAATTAACAGATAAGATGCGCAAATGTGAAGAACCGTTATGTAGGCCCATAGCCCTTTTGGTTTACTCAAAGCCCAGTAACAAATCGACATGGAATTATTCATTAGGCACAGGTCGTATTTACAAATAGGCCAATCTGGACAACCGCCTACAGTGGCACATTTTTGTGTGTGTGTGTGGAGGGGGAGGGGGACGCAAAACAAATTGGCCAGTCTGGACCACCGCCCACAGTTGCACTTGGGGGTGGGGGGTGGGGGTGGGGGGGGGAGGGCTAAAAATTTAAAGATGGAAATAAACTTTCACAAGAAAGACTCTCCACGTGGTGGTCCTGGAAACAGTCTGCAGCTGTGCAGGCTGGCTGAGCGAGTGTGGATCGAAATGGGAAGGCAAACCCGGTCCTAAAAAATGGCGTGCAGAAGTCGGATGTGTCGACCGAAAGGTGCAGATATCACAGCTACGTTGTAAACAGACACAACGCAACCACCGTCCTTTTCAGGGCGAACGAAGAAGAAGAAGAAGACAAGAAAGACTTGACAGAAAAAAAGAAAATCATCATGATTACCCTCAGCTCCCCAGGGAGTATAGGCCTTCAACAAACTTCTGTCAAGTCTTCCTGTTCTGTCACTTCAGATGTTTGGTTTTTCCATGTCTATCTCCAGTTCTCTTCTCCACGTGTTGTTCGATATCCCTATATCTCTCTTACCCTTGGAATTCCAGAAATAGGATTACCTTGTAATTCTATCAACAGGTTTCCTCAGTGTGTGTCCAGTTCTTCTCCAGCGTTTTCTTCTCATCTCTTGTTCCATTGTGACATGGCTGACTCTTGTCATTTGTTCCACATTAGTGATCTTGTCATACCAATTCAATCAATCTGTTCTACTCAAGCACCCATTTATGACACTCTGTAGATTTTTGGATTTCGTTTGCCTTCCCTAACTCAAAGAGCAGAGTCACCCATTTACAGCTGCGTAGACTGGAGCATGACGGTACCGTGTTTTGAACCTGTTACCTTTGCCACAAGAGACCAGCGCTCTAACCACTGTGTCAGTCTCCACTGTAGTGAATGCTAACCCGCTGCCGTGAGTGGACTAACTGATCAGTGACTTCGCTGACCAGAGCGCGCACAGGAAGGAGCTGAATTTATGACGTGTTAATTGACTGAATTAAGAGAAGCAGACGTAGACCAAGACACGCACGGAGAAGATACAGAGGTGACAATGATGATGCAGACGTGGAAAGAGCTTGAGCTGATGGCACGTGACAGGAGGGCGTGAGTTTGTTGAAGGTGTATGCTCCTTGGGGAGCTATAGGGTGGTGATTGATTGAATGGATTTACTGAATATCCCGTTTAGTTTTTGGGGGTCTCTGAGGACATAAAGAAAGAATAAGACCTGACATATCGTGTCGCGACTACTATGACGTTGTAAGTTGGGCATGCATCATCTAAAACGATATGATACAAGAACTACTGCAACAAGGGCAGATAATTGCTGTGAGGCAGGCTTCCCGCGAGAATGTCAGCTGTAGTGTTGTTCTTTTCTCCATAGGGAAAAAAAAAAAAAGACAAAATAATTCATTAAATGTCATGCCGACTGGCGTTGGTGATCATATCCTATGGTCTCTGGTGTTTTAAATCAGGTGTGTCCTCAGTCTTAACATATTACTCACGGGCATGTCTTTCCTTGTGTTCCACTTCTTATGTTTGAGTTGAAATTACCAACTGTAGTCTGGATATCTCAATTTCCTGCTCTCAAAACGCTTTCAAAGAATTGTAACAGCGAGCACACTAACGAGTCCATTAATTGACGACTATCATCAATTTTTCATTTGATTTTCTGGCTGACTAAAGCAGTGATTCTCAACGTGGGCCATCCCATATTTCTAGGAGGCCTCTCAAAGATGGTCAAGTACCTTGTTCCAGCTAACAGTAATTATGAGTGGGGCCACTGAGGTAAAGGAGGCTCAGAAGGAGGTTCATGAGCAAAAAAAGGTTGAGAACCTCTGTGGTAAAGCATTCCAATTTGGCATCTGATATGTCACGTGCTTCATGACTAAGATAACACGATTTATGACAGACACAAAAAAGGGGAGGGTGAGAATGTACGAAGAAGAAGAAATGAGTCGGCTCTTACGACATGCACCACTGAGCAGGAGTTATTCTTGTTCTCCCCAGAGGCCCCCTTCCTAGAGCTACACAGGACTTAAGTGAGGATTAGCTTGTTTAAGAGACCCAATAACTTTTATAACTCTACTCTCAAATGTATACTTTATTCATAGCTTTAACACAGAGTATTTATTTTACAGTGTAAACTTTTTTATAAGCCTGAAACACATAAACGTACTTATGAAATGACCGACATATGACACAATGAACATTAGTGCTTGTTTTATTATGTATAGTCATATAAGATGAGTCATAAATAGGGCGCTGCATCTTGGGGTTAACCTGATAAGTCTATAGCCATACATACACATTTATCAGCGGATACGTAATAGGTGAATGTACCGATTTATTATGAACGCCGATTTGCAGAGTGGTTAGAGCGCGCTCTAATTGTGGCGAAGGTGAGATAAGTAATTAATAGTCTCCTATAAGTAGTAGATAGTATAGGAGATAATAACAGATAACTCAATACTTCTCCAGAAAAATTTCTCTAAATAGAAGTTAAGGCCAAAACTGTCCGTTGTCTGGCTGCTCTCGCCAGTTATCGTCTCTCAAAGATATAACCCCCTTTGCAGAGTAGGGAGCCATCAAACCTCGGGACATTACACACACGCCATAGTGGGCCTACTTCTCGGAAGGTTAAGGCGGCCGGCGCGATGCTGACCACATCACCCCTAGTGTGCCGATGGTCAAGAAAATATGGGCCTAACACCATATTCCCAATATGCCTCAATGGGCGAGTAACGGGATCCTTTACCTTTACCATAGTGGGCCTGGTGTAACATGCCGCTGAGTCTAGGATGCTCTCTGGGGTTGCAAGAAAGCCCAAACCTCCGCCCCACTTTTTTATTGGTTCAAGGGTATAAGAGTGAATAACTTGAACCCTGTGGGGATCAAGCAAGCAAGGCTCGTGAAAGGAGTTAGAAATGCCATGCGGAAACTATGGAACAGAACTTAGAGAAAGCGATCGGTACAGATAACGAAGAATAGGTCTCTGCGCCAGATCTTTATCTCTGCCACTGCTGTCCTGAATTATCTGAGACCACTGAAAGTCAAAATAGATCTGATCCGACAATGATATCTGATAGACTGTGGCTTGACGATGCCCCCTTCCTGACGTATAGTCGAGGATTAGAATACAGTGGAAGATAAGATATAGGTTGTGACGGAGAATGGAAATAGAGCCTACAGCGTCTGAGACGATTCCCAGCCTTCCGTGATCACGGTGTAGTTTTTGATTCGTTCGCGAAGTCAAACATTTGACAAACTGCTTTACTCACCTTTAATCCACGCCTCTTTTTACTTGACCATAACAAACGAGTTTGTTTACTAACTTTCGCAACCTGCCAGTCTAGCAGGGGGCTGAATCACGTTTGTTTACCTGAGTTTCTCACGCGAGTTGATCTGTCAATATTACGACAACAACACGTGGTAGTGTAACGGCCTTTTGAAGATTCTCTCTACACAGGGAACTAATCCTTTGATGTTCGTACATTCAGGGAAAAGATAACTCTGTGATCTCGAGAAAAGGCGGAAATCTCTGAAGGAAGCCCGCTACACGGGTTAAGCTTTGTTGTCGGCCAGCATCGCCGAACAGAGAGACCGGTGGAACCCTTTATTGGGGGAAATGTAGTTTCTGATTTCTCCGTTATGAAACGGAGTGTGATAAGTAACATCTTCTAGAGATCGTTATAACATAATAGTATATAAACTGTGTCTTCCAAAATAATTTATCAGTGTAGCTCAGAAAAATTATCATTACACTGAACACCTGATACAAAAATTGCTACGCGTTATTGATTTCGCTAGTTCTACACCTAGAAAATCACAGTGAATTTAAGATGAAAAAACCTTTAACACTTGAATACTCCTTAGCACACATTTATATTACCAGAAATCCAGAAAGAAACACCACGAACTTATTAACACATCTATTCCCGATGGTTCTAGGTAACGTGTTTAGACTCTCCGAACGTCCTCACATAAGGAGATACGGCTTAGCTGACTGAAGTAATACACTAGGCACGACTGATAATTGACGGAATAGAATTCACGTTTATTTCATTGTATGTAATTTAGAAAGGGACTTTTGTTTAAATATCCTGCGACTTGACAAACAGACGCCGACAATCTAATCGTTACTAATGACAGGCGATATTTGTTAAAGTGCGCGTAGGGATAGATTAAATAATAACTTACATTGTATGCTGATTGTCAGCGCGCGCAGAAGGAGCGGGGGAGGGCACATACCCTTACTTGACCTAGAGACGACGCGCTTGCAAAACCTGACCGGATAGGAATAGGCGAGAGTCAACGGGCGCCTTTTAACTTTAATCAGGAATGACGGAGAGGATGAGAGATCGTCCCGTCCCCTTCCATATATATATATATATATATATATATATATATATATATATATATCTATCTATATATATATATATATATATATATATATATATATATATATATATATATATATATATATATATATATATATGTGTAGATATTATTAGCAGTAATGTTTTCATAATGTTCCTATTATCCTTAGGCAACCTGATCAACAGCGACCAGCGGTTTTTTTAATTGGCTTCATTTGGCCTATATTTTGGTACATTGTGATACATGTTGACTTGTCCTCCATTTTACTGATTGGATTGAAGTTGCGTTCCTTTGGCTTACGCGTCTCTAAGTTCGTTTGCGAACAGGACCGGCCACATAGACTAACTGACATTTTAATCATAAATGTTAACAGGACTCTAAACACCAGAAGTATTTATTAAATTTTATCAGCCCACTGAGGTGTGAAAGATTATCCCGACTTCTGCTAGTCGCAGCCAACGTGGATTATTACGTTTAGTGGGAACTGTGTTCTTTCTTTACTGTCCCTTACTGTAACCTAGTGCAAAACCTTTAACCTTTTTGGGTTTATTAACTTGGTTGGGTTCTTATCTTCTCAACGAGGGAAGGGCATATGTATTCTGTTATTTTATATACATGTAATTCAGATGTATTTGATCTTTCTCTTTTAGATAATAGATGTTGTAAAGTTTAATGATAATAAACAACTAAAGAACTAAACCTTGTGTGTTGGTCAGACCCATACCCATTTAACCATAGTTTTTCACGTCTGTGTGTCCTGTTGTCACATAGCTGTGTGTGTGTGTTTGTGTTTAGTAAACTTATATTTCTCAATATAACAGGACGAAAGATTGTCCTACCTTAAAATATAGTCGTATAGACAGGCTGGACTAGAGAAACTATTCAGTCCAGAGACAGATCTTTTTCTTAACTATTCACTCGTGAAACTATATTTCTTACACTTATACTTCTCACGTACTATCACCATCTCCTATACTCAGGCGCGACCATAAATAACTTTAAAATCTATCTAAGCACGACATAGGTGTAAGGAGAGGTGAAGTGAATTCTAATAATAAGAGTGTATAATAACAGGTCACAACGTACTTGTTACAACACTGAAGTATGAATTGAACAATACTCTACAGTTATATTATATAAATATAACGAATAGCATTTATTACAAAGATTTGTGTTCAAAACTTTGAGATAATATAATAACCTAAATTCAGACAAGGATCATGTTACAAATCAAATCCAACAAATGTATTAATGAGTTTTGTGTCCTCCAAATATTACATTTAATTAGATCATCCTAGACAGGGATTATTGAGTGATAATTTTGTTAATTTTAGAGAAATGTATACTGTTCAAAAAAAAGAAACGCATAGCTATCCGAGGGCGCGTTTTTATGAGTTTGTAAGTAAAATGTGGTGCTAGGGTATATAAAAACCAGCCTCAAATGTTCTTTACAGTGTCGAATGCACGCGTTGACCTGAATTGCGTTCGTTTTTGTAATCGTTACAACGCAGTGGTCAATAGTGTTTATGACGCAATTTTTGACCACAGCTCATGTTGGCGCACGTGAAAGCAACAAAAATTGGGGTGAACACTATTCACTGACTACGCAACTGAAACCCTATAAAAGGATAACGCTACTAAAAAAAAATTCAGTTCATTTTCAAGCAGACATTTATGGCGTATCTATCGACAAATTTAAGGAAAATTGCTATTGGCCGACTGTATGCAGGCGAAAGTCAAAGTCAGGTTGCCAGGCATCTAAACGTGCATCAGAGTACGAACGAACGAACGAACGAACGAACGAACGAACGAACGAACGAACGAACGAACGAACTTTATTTTCAAAGGGTTTAGAATTGGGCACGCAGGCCCGTCTAACATTCTGCCCTTCCTTTCTCTCATCTTCCATACTGAATCCATTTATTCTCACACGTATCCTAAATATTACTTAAATAATAAAATAACAAAAAAAGTACAATAAAATAAAATCCCAACATTGTAACAGTACAATAACAGTTACACAGATTTACAGATGCGTATCATAATTTATACTAAACAGGACAAAATTAACTTTAAAACCTACATATGATGTTATGTAATTATTTAAGAACATAACGAAATTAGGGTGGCATATAATCTGCACTCATGATGTATTTGAAAAGTCTGTTATTGAATGAATATGGACTAAGAGTATTTTTTAAGTCGTGTGGAAGAGTATTCCACAGATGAGAAGCAGAAAAAGCTAAACTTTTCTTGAATAAGTCGAGCCTAGGCTTGGGCATGTGTAATTTATTTAAGCGTTGACTGCGTCTTCCGCTGTATTTGAAAATAGGCCACAAATACGTTGGAGCATTCTGTGACAAGATTTTGTGAATAAATTTGGCTTTGTTGAAGAGAAGGCGCTTTCTTAGTGGTAATATGTTAAGATATGTATATGCGTCTACACACTGTGTGAGGTTTTTGTCTGAAATTAGGCGCACTGCACGTTTTTGTAATGAATAAAGTCTTTTAGTGTTGGACATGGTGCAGCCATCCCAAAGTGTGGAACAATAGTCTAGATGTGTTTGTATCTGGGATGTGTAGAACATTTTTCGTGTCTCCTCATCTAGGAAATGTTTGATTTTAGCTAACTGGTAAACTTTTTGTGCCGTTTGTTTGGTCAGTGCTTGTACATGCGAATTCCAACTTAAATGTTGGTCAATTATGAGTCCTAGTGTTTTATATTCATTTACATTTTCAATTAAAGAGGTTCCAATGTAGAGCTGAAGTGTTGTTTTCGGCGAGTTTTGTAATTTTTGTCTAATTGATATTATCATACATTTTGTTTTAGTGATATTTATTTGCATGCAGTTTTCATTGCTCCACTTAATAAGATTGTCTGTGTCGCTTTGTAATAATATTTCTAGCGTGTTGCAACTTTTATCACTAATATAAATGGTACAGTCATCGGCAAATAGGTCGCAGGATGAGTGCTTGATGTGTAGTGGAAGGTCATTTATGTAAATGGAAAAAAGTAGAGGGCCGAGAATAGAACCCTGAGGAACACCGGTGTCAATAATAGCTGGGTTTGACAATGAGTTATTGTACCACACTACTTGCTGTCTGTCGGACAGGAATGATTTAAGTAATGTCACTAGTTTAAAGTTAACTTTCATATTTTCTAATTTTCTTATTAAAACAGCGTGATCTAACATGTCAAATGCTTACCTAAAGTCTACAAAGATTGCTCCACATATGTTATCGTTATTTATGTTTAGGTGCAAGTTGTCTATCATCTTAGTTAGAGCTGTGTGACATGAATGCTTTTGTCGAAACCCTGACTGACTGTCAATTAGCAAGTCATTGCTAACTAGGTAATGTAGTGTTGCTTTATGTATGTGTTTTTCTAGTGGTTTAGAAAGCGATGATAAAAGAGAAATTGGTCTATAGTTACCAAGATTACTGTTATCTGACGAGCCAGGTTTGAAGAAAGGATATACGGGGGGGGGGGGGGGCGTTCAGAAAGTAATGCACCACATCGTTTTTCTCAGGAGCTGTTTATTCAAAAAGCATGAAATTTATACACAATATACATGAATATGTCATGTAAACATCGGTATTATTCAACATAATCCCCATCAACTTGTACGGCTTTATGCCAGCGCGAAACAAGTGCATGTATTCCTAGTCCGTACCAAATTTTATCTTGATCATGTAGCCATTTCTTCGCTGCATGAATCACTCCTTCATCATCTTCAAACCTTGTCCCACGGAGTGCATCTTTAAGTGGACCAAACAGATGAAAATCAGAGGGTGCCAAATCGGGACTATAGGGTGGATGGGGTAGTACAGTCCAACCCAATTTGGTGATTGCTTCCCGTGTTGCCAGACTTGTGTGAGGTCGCGCATTGTCGTGAAGGAGAAGCGTCTGCTGGATTCTTGTGCGGCCGAACTCTGCGAAAACGTTGATTGAGTTTTTTCAATGTCTTAATGTAAGCTTGCGAATTGATTGTCTCTCTTCTTGGCATAACGTCCACAAGAATCACACCTTCAATGTCCCAAAAGACAGTGATCATGACCTTCCCAGCTGAAGGAATTGTCTTGAATTTCTTTCTTCTTGGTGATTGCGGATGATACCACTCCATTGACTGTCTTTTTGTTTCAGGTTCAAAATGATGTGCCCAGGTTTCGTCACCTGTAACGATCTTAGCCAAAAAGTTCTCTCCATCAGCATTGAAACGCTCCAACAATTCAGAAGAAATTGCTTTCCTTTGCAATCGGTGGCCATTTGTGAGACTTCGAGGAACCCATCTTGCGCAAACCTTAGAAAATCCGAGAGTTTTTATAACTGCATTTGCACTACCAATGCTGACTGACAGCTGTAAGGCCAATTGTTGAGTAGTGATTCGCCTATCAGTAACAATAATGCCCTCAGCGCATTTCAACATTTCTGCGTTGGTGGCTGTGGCAGGACGTCCACAGCGCTGTCGACCAAGCAGCTCCGTATCTCCACTTCCTGATTCTTTAATTCTCTGAACCCAGCAACTGACTGTACTCCTGTCGACTGCAAAACTTCCATGCACATCACATAGATGCTTGTGAATGTTCACAACAGTTTCCTTCTCTGCAACGAGAAATTCTATCACAATTCGCTGCTTATAACGCAAGCTGCTAACACGCTCCATTTTAACGGTTTAGGGCAGCCGTATTATTTGGCTGGTTGCGGTGCAATTTGGTGCACACAATTGGCACATGCCATATTTGAAGTGTGCAAAATTTCATGCTTCTATCTTTATTATTAGCTGAGAAAAACGATGTGGTGCATTACTTTCTGAACGCCCCTCGTACTTTGGCAATCTTAAAGGCCGAAGGAAAATAACTTTTAGCAATGCATTGATTATATATAAAAGTTAGTGAATCACTAATAGCTGGTGCGGCGTAACGCAGTATTCGATTACTAATTCCATCAAGCCCTGATGAGCTATTATCCTTAAGGCCAATAAGATAGTTATACACTTCATTAACTGTCATAAAAGGAATGTCGGGTGGAACTGAGTTTGTACATTTGTTCTTACAGAATGCTGAAAGTTTGTCTAAGTCACTAGAGGAAGGTGGTATTGTGGATTTCAGACTGTTTATTTCTGCTTGAAAGTGATTGCTGAAGTCGGTGCAAGTAAATGAAGTGAGTACCATCAGTCGACTTTGGCACCGGTTCCAAGCCACTGGCTCAGTTGAAGACCGGCATCGCAGTGGACGACCCAGAGTGACAACAGCAGCGGAGGATCGCTTTATTCGGCTTCGTCACCTCAGAGACAGGTTTACAACAGCTTCCTCAACTGCCCAGTCATTGCCTGCAGGACGTCATGTGTCTGATCAAACTGTCCGGAATAGACTGCATGACGCTGGACTTTGGGGACAACGACCTCACCGAGGACCTGTCCTTACGCGCCGCCATCGCCAAAATCGACTTCTTTGGGCCAACCAGTATCATCTCTGGGCAGCTGACAATCAATGGAGACGTGTCTGGTTTAGTGACGAATCTTTCTTTTTGTTGCAGCGTCATGATAGACGGCGTATGGTCTACCGTAGGCGAAATGAACGTTTTGCCCAAAATTGCGTTGATGAAGCTCCGCCGCACGGTGGGGGAGGTGCAATGGTGTGGGGAATGATCAGTTACAACGGAAGGAGTCAATTGGTGCACATTGAAGGAGGCTTGAATGCGCAACGATACGTCAATGAAATTCTTCGACCCCATGTCCTTCCACTTTTGGCTGCCCAAAGGTCTGTGTTTCAACAGGACAACGCTAGACCCCATTGTGCACGGTTGACCACGCAGTTCCTGACTGCCAAAAACATTCTCACCCTTCCCTGGCCATACATGTCTCCAGACATGAGTCCGATTGAGCACCTGTGGGATGAGCTGCATAGACGCATTTGTCGCCGAGACGTTGCTCCAGCCAATCGTCGTGATCTGTTCCAGGCACTCCAGGAAGAGTGGGCATCCATCCCACAGGCCCACATCAGACGTCTGATCGCATTCATGCCCAGGAGATGCCAGTCGCTGATCGATGCAAGAGGAGGCCACACACCATACTAACGGGAAAGCCCGTACGCCAAAAAACTCTCGTGACCCAGATGCAAAACAACTGTCTATTGAGTGGTTGAACCCTAAGGTATTCCTGTGTGCAATTTGAACAATTAACTCATTAAATTAAAAAAGTTATTCAATGTCAAAATTATGGCTATGTGTGTGCCTTCAGTAGCTATGCGTTTCTTTTTTTGAACAGTATAATTACAAAGTCTTATGTAGAGTTAAACTTTGCATTTGAACCAGAATACAAATAACCGTGAATCGATATTCAATCCCTATGACTTATCTGTGCTTGGCTGATCCTTTCTTAGTGTATTGCCAACGAGCTGGGGGGACTCTTTTTCTATAAACCCTTCAGTCTGTTTCCACGATGGACTATCGGGACACTGTGTTTGCCTTCCTTGACAATGTGCTAAGAATACCAGCTTCTGATGCCAATAGAGACTGTATATAAAATATAGATAACCGGGAACCGGTTAGAAATTTACCTATCAATCAAAGATTTGTCTCGTCCCCCGTGAGTGATTACCCCTGTCTCAGAGTTTAGTGTGCGTGTTACTTTTTATCAGTTTTACCCCATATGTGCTGTCGGTCAAAGGTAAGGACATAAAAAAAAACGTCTGACAGTTTCTGGCGCAATTGAAAATTGTCGCACAAAAAAAGCTTTGTAGGGTTCCTATTGTCAGAACCCCTATATATAAATATACAAGGTCAGAAAGACATAGACATAAGGCAAAGGTCACGATACACATTTCGTCACGTGAAATACATATTATCATTAATATACACACTGTATAGAAATTACATAACTTACAGCCCTTTGTTGAGCTCAGAACTGCCCAGAACTTGTTTTCTGGTCGGCGTTACCAGAGGTGGCCTTTTTATAGTTATTTCTTCTGAAGAAGCTTTCAGAATTAGTATTTCTCTTGCTAAAAATCTTTAGCTAGGAATGCACTTGATAATTATCTAGTGTTTTAGAATTTGCTATGGCCAAAGCTTACAAAACTGATTTTATAGCTACTCTGACTTTCGTCCTGGTGCCTTGGAGCTATCGGAGGCAGTAGCTGAGAGAGTGCTGGAATTTTGTATGTACTTTATTTTTATGTGGTTTCTGTGAGATCGAAGGGGTGGTCTCTGGAGTCTTCATGTCTGCTACAAAAATGAGATCTTCCATCATTCACTGAACAAGAAACTTAAGACACATAATTGAGTCTGATCTTACACGACTATCGCTGGAAATCCGATATTTTTTCCTCACACCTGTAAATTGAGTTTTGTCCAGGTAGCCTGGGCAAAGTCCCGCCCACTGACTCGAATGCTAAATTACTTGCGTGGGAAGGGTGAAATAATTAAAGGGACACTGATAGAGAGAAACCTTATAGAAACGGTAATAGAGAGGACAAACCAAAATCATTAAACCAAGGAAAAATAATGCACGAAAACGTTCTGTCACATCCTTGCATATCTTTCTCCTATTCCCTTTTCCATATATTATTAGGCCTCCCCTTCTCCCCTTTCCTACATTGTGCTGATACATGAGAGAACGTGTTTATATTTTTTTTTATTATTATTCATGATACACCCACAAATGCAGATTAATTGTTTACGGTTTGACTGTACGAATGTCAGGATAAATGATGAAAGACAAAGGGCAGGATGTCAGACGGGTCTGCGTGCCCGATTCTCAGCTCTTTCAGAATAAAGTCCGTTCCTCCGTAGGCTCGTTTGTTCTCTCACCTGGAGCTTTTCAAAATAAGAAATTCCTTGTAATGCTACCATCATGTTCTTCTGTGTGTCCGATCAAAGGCAAACATGTTGTCCTCACATCTCACGCTGCTGTTAGTTGTTTGGTTCTTTCCATCATGTCCATAATGGTGATCTAGTCATACCATGGACAAGCATCTACTTGGTGGACAACTGTGGAGGCGGAGATGCTAAGCATGAACCAGAGCTGGGGGAACACATGACGGATAGCTGACGACCGACCAAAGTGGAGATAGTTTGTTTCTGCCCTACAAGACGCCGTCAGGCCTGATGGTCACATATTGCAATGTCAGTCAGCGACCAAGGACCAAAGTGGAGATAGTTTGTTGCTGCCCTACAAGACGCCGTCAGGCCTGATGGTCACATATTGCAATGTCAGTCAGCGACCAAGGACCAAAGTGGAGATAGTTTGTTGCTGCCCTACAAGACGCCGTCAGGCCTGATGGTCACATATTGCAATGTCAGTCAGCGACCAAGGACCAAAGTGGAGATAGTTTGTTGCTGCCCTACAAGACGCCGTCAGGCCTGATGGTCACATATTGCAATGTCAGTCAGCGACCAAGGACCAAAGTGGAGATAGTTTGTTGCTGCCCTACAAGACGCCGTCAGGCCTGATGGTCACATATTGCAATGTCAGTCAGCGACCAAGGACCAAAGTGGAGATAGTTTGTTGCTGCCCTACAAGACGACACCAGGCGTGATGGTCACATATTGCTTTCCAGTCAGCAGCCAAGGACCAAAGAAGACGAAGAAGCATCTTTTTATGAAAATGGGACAATTTTTTTTTCGGTATATTTTCATTTGTTTCATAACTATACAATAGACATGGACATGTTAGTTGAATATGCAGAACAATTTTATTTAGTTTAAAAAAAATTATTTTGGATTGAGCATATTATGTTATGGATTTCCAATATTGTCTTAGTTTCTCCACTAGAATGGAACCAGGCCAGGAGGAAGACAGCCGATAGGATAGTTTGGCGCTCTCTCTTCCAAACCTCTACACCTCACGGTAGAAGGGGAACGACTAAGTAAGTAAGTAAGTCTTAGTTTCTCCACATCGATTAATTTCTGCACTGCAGTTCTAACATTTTTAACCTACTGTTTTTATGGCTTTTACAGAATTCCTACTTCCTGTCCGTCTCTCGATGTTGCCTTCCCAATTAAATCGCTGTCATCCTTATACCATTTGAGAACATTGTCACAGCTGAGAGTAACTGCTAATGGTCGGAAGGTGTCTCACTAAGTATTCAAGACCATTTCTGAATATAGCTAATGTTGCAGAAAATCGTTGTTTTTCTCGAACTAGATTTAGACGTACCTGGAGAAAGATGTAAATGGAGAAGGGTGTACCTGGAGATAAATGTACCTGGAGATACATGTACCTGACTAAGATGACATGACACATGGATACAACCTTTTGTCGCTGCCTCAGTGACAATTTGTTAGTGTTTGAAACTGACACTGCTCTGGGTTAGATTTCCGACCCAGAAGCCTTTATTGTAGTTTGTTATATTACCCATTGTGTAGTTTCTTGCTGCGTTACTTTTTTAAAAATCGTATACGTGAGGTGAATAAGTAATGAAGCCACATGACCTGACGTGACCTTGTTGCAACCTTCTGCAGACTGACATAAAGTGCCATATTTAGGTTTTAGCCTGGCCGGACCTCCTCTCACATGCTACACCAACAAACCTCCTCTACATGCTACACCAACAAACCTCCTCTCACATTCTACACCAACAAACCTCCTCTCACATGCTACACCAACAAACCTCCTCTCACATGCTACACCAACAAACCTCCTCTCACATGCTACACCAACAAACCTCCTCTCACATGCTACACCAACAAACATCCTCTCACATTCTACACCAACAAACCTCCTCTCACATGCTACACCAACAAACCTCCTCTCACATGCTACACCAACAAACCTCCTCTCACATGCTACACCAACAAACCTCCTCTCACATGCTACACCAACAAACCTCCTCTCACATTCTACACCAACAAACCTCCTCTCACATGCTACACCAACAAACCTCCTCTCACATGCTACACCAACAAACCTCCTCTCACATGCTACACCAACAAACCTACTCTCACATGCTACACCAACAAACCTCCTCTCACATGCTACACCAACAAACCTCCTCTCACATGCTACACCAACAAACCTACTCTCACATGCTACACCAACAAACCTACTCTCACATGCTACACCAACAAACCTCCTCTCACATGCTACACCAACAAACCTCCTCTCACATGCTACACCAACAAACCTCCTCTCACATGCTACACCAACAAACCTACTCTCACATGCTACACCAACAAACCTCCTCTCTGCTATTGACATCTTCCCATGTCATGCTGTCCAATATGTTCTCTCTTTATCGTTCTCCATGTCTTTTTGCTTTAATCTTTCGTATTGCCACAATATACTCCAGCTTTACTCTTCTCACTAGATGCCACAATATACTCCAGCTTTATTCTTCTCACTAGATGCCACAATATACTCCAGCTTTATTCTTCTCACTAGATGCCACAATATACTCCAGCTTTACTCTTCTCACTAGATGTCACAATATACTCCAGCTTTACTCTTCTCACTAGATGTCACAATATACTCCAGCTTTACTCTTCTCACTAGATGTCACAATATACTCCAGCTTTACTCTTCTCACTAGATGCCACAATATACTCCAGCTTTACTCTTCTCACTAGATGTCACAATATACTCCAGCTTTACTCTTCTCACTAGATGCCACAATATACTCCAGCTTTACTCTTCTCACTAGATTTCACAATATACTCCAGCTTTACTCTTCCCACTAGATGTCACAATATACTCCAGCTTTACTCTTCTCACTAGATGCCACAATATACTCCAGCTTTACTCTTCTCACTAGATGTCACAATATACTCCAGCTTTACTCTTCTCACTAGATGTCACAATATACTCCAGCTTTACTCTTCTCACTAGATGTCACAATATACTCCAGCTTTACTCTTCTCACTAGATGTCACAATATACTCCAGCTTTACTCTTCTCACTAGATGTCACAATATACTCCAGCTTTACTCTTCTCACTAGATGCCACAATATACTCCAGCTTTACTCTTCTCACTAGATGCCCAATAAACGTGGATTACTTCCTAGTAATGAGAGTAACAAGCTTTCTCTACCCAATGCTTACTATCAGGATATTCTCAGCACTTGTTTCAGCTGTCCATGATACTCTTACTGAGAGATATAATGGCAGGATTGTCAGACGCTTGATACATAAATAAAGCAAAATATATGCGTTTACACTCTAGAGGAAAAAACATGAAAGAGGAGTTGGTACGTTGATTAAAAAAAGAACTAGACATAAAAATGTCGATAGTAAGCACACAGTCATAGATTAATATTAGTGAACATGAGAGCAAAACCATCTGACTGTGGCTGGAATAGAATGCTTGTAGAAACAGAATGCATTAAAGAATGTATTCAATCGTTCCCTGAATGACCCACTGAATATGGCTCGTAATAATGGGCGAAGGTTTCCCTAAGATAATGAGTTTCCAGAAGAAAGATAGAGAAGAAAATATAGCAACTTAAATTCCTCCTGCATAAAAGAGAAACAGCGATACTTTCATATTTTCATACTTTCATATTTTCATACTTTCATATTTTCATACTTTCATATTTTCATACTTTCATATTTTCATACTTTCATATTTTCATACTTTCATATTTTCATACTTTCATATTTTCATACTTTCATATTTTCAAGATGGGATTAAGTCTGCTGGCCACCTTGATTGTTCAGATATGTGTTGAAAATAATTTTAAAAAATAAGCATCCATACAACAATACAAAACAAACAATCAGACACATACATCAACCAATAATAACAATCACTGTAATATATACTAAACACGGAAGGTGCAGTGAAAATTACAAAGAAACGTTATTTATTAATAAATGGAAGTCTACTGAATGAATAAATGAATGAATTAGTGAAGTTAAAAATTTTGAGTGAATACACAAGTGATGTGTTCGAGTATCTATTACAACTGCTGGTACGAGTTTTTAAAAAAATTTAACAAGAGTTCGTGTCACTACTGTATCTTCATAATTATGTGTAGGAGAGTGGTGAGTTCCAGTACAGATATCAACTTAGCTGAGATGTCCAGCGTCGAATCTGCATATGGTATAGGGTGGTATCTTGGTGATGTTAAAACAGGTCTCTGGGACTATGCTCCATGTGCAAAAGTCAATCGAGGTTGCCCACTGGTTCAGGAAACAAGATCAGGCTCAGGGTTTCCCGGCTCTTCCCTTTAACCACAGGATAAATGGAGATCTTGTCTTTCCTGGTTCGAACTTGATAGGGAATAAAAGAAACAACGAGGCGCCGTAAGTACTCTCCTCTTTAAGAGGGGTTTTACGCTCCTATCCATGTCTACCATTAATTCAGCTTTTAAAACCTAAATAGTGACCATACCTCATTAGGTTTCTGGTTTCATTGGCACCCAAGTTACAGTAGTGCTCTGAAAGATGTCTATTCCAACTTGTTCTATTTCTCACACAATCTCTGCTGAGCGGTCGCTATTTTCAAAGTTGTTATTTTGACACTAACGCTCCTGCTCGATTGTGAGCACACTAAGATAAAAAGTGTGTCAACAAACGTACATCCTAAACATAAGTGAATCTAATAATCTAATAACCATGGCTAATGGTCCTATTACGCCTGCCGTAATATAATGACAGCACTAAATCCCCCATTTATTTATATAAAGAGCATTAGTCAGGTTTCCTGAAATGCAATAAAGTAAGGCGATGTCGGCAAAGTACATCGACTTATATACCATATGTTATTGGGGTATAACACCTGTACAACATATAAGCATCAATTATACCACAAAGGTTATAAATCACAAGTCATATATGAATTATACATAATATACAAAAGGAAAATAAAACAGAAACTTACCCACTCAGCAAGAATTCTTCCTAGGCTGGCAAAAGATGGTTAAATGCTCTTTGTTACCTTTGCCTATACTTTGAATTTGACCCCAGACTTGGCAAAGCAATAGTGAAGAATGAGAGTTTTGTCTCCCCATATAAAGAGTTTGTCGACAAAGAATTTCGCTAGTAATACGTTGCCATCTGTTAGAGTTTTGCATTTTATGAGACCAAATCAGCCCTACCATTATTTAAAAAAGAGTGACGATTTACGATTTCCTCCAAGTTAATACGAAAAAGCGTCATTGGAGTACATATGCCGAAGGTGAGAGATACAATGGAAGACATGACTGGAGCTGGAGGTAAAAGGGACAATGGACGACATGATTAGAATAGGTGTGCTAGGAGTGAGAGATATCGTGGAGGACATGTTAATTTGTTGGAGGTGAGAGGTATGGTGGAGGACGTGATTTAATTAGATGTGGTCGTGAGATGTACAATGGAGAACATGACTGGAGTCGATATGCTGGAAGTAAGATATACAGTTGTCATTGGGTTCATCCGAGAATTAACCGTGGAGGGTTGTTCCTGGTTGCTCAGATAATAATGATGACCCAGAAGTACCGCACTTCGATTACGGAAACAACAGCAAATGGATTGATTTGCCGTTGCCCTAAAGACGCCAATAGGCGTGATGGGAAACAATGGCAAAGAAAACCTATCTGCTGTTGCCCTAAGACGCCACTAGGCGTAATGGCCACTGACTGCTTTGACGGTCGGTGGCTAAGGACGGAAGAAGAAGAAGAAGAAGAAGTACCGCAATCAGGTGATATATTAAAAGTTCATTATATTTGTTTAAACCGGGCAACGCCGGGTATATTTGCTAGAATAACAATATATACAATACCGGATACATACAACATGACATGTCGATGTCAGTCTTGTAAACCTTACCCAAAAAGATCTGAAGCAAAAGAACGTTCAGACTTTTGAACAGTCATCCTGATGAATCACACAATTAAAATATTGCTCAAGATCACACAGGAGAGAATTTCAATTTGACAAATGCTTTAGTAGGCCTATTGTATAGAAAGCACAAGTATAGGTTTGTTTTTACTTCTGTAGCTTTTACTATCTATGACCTTGTAACATTTGTCTATCGTTTTGTTTGTGCCGTTAATTGAGATAGCAAAGGTGAAGGTAGTCTTATGGCAGATACTGGCGAAGGGGAGTTCAGGGTTTGAGACTTAACCAATACTAGGTCTCAGGTTTGTGAGTATGTGACCTCTGCCCTTTCTCGCTGATTCTATCCTTTACAACTCACGAACAGAGTCAGGTATCCATTTTTACAATTGAGTAGACTTGAGCCTAACGCTACACGGTCTTGGTCCCGTTGTGTCGAGAAGCAAGCCCTTTAACCACCCTGCCACACCTACAAATCCGCACGGTCCATAAAAAATTCCTGGTTTTTTTTCACTTCTCGCTCTGCTAGTGATAAGTCTTGACAAAACTCATAAGACTAATTGTGCGGTGGTGTACACATTCGATGGCTCCAGATTTCCGTGACAAAGCCGTGAGTATGGATGTCAGTAGACAGGATTTGCCTTTTTTTTTTGTGGCGCATGAGTGAAGCTGCGTGTTTCTACTATGAATAATACTGTAACTTATTCCTTCTGATGAAGCTGTAAAGGCATCTCGTTATAATGTTTTCCTCCATTCTTTAACAACATACGAGTAAAATGGCTGTAAAATTATGCCTTTCAATTATTATTATTATTATTATCATCATCAAAAGTATTATATCAATTGATATTTTCATACAGTTGCCCTGAAATTAAAGAGACAGACAAGGAGAGTAGGTAAAGGTAAAAAGGTAAAGGAACCCGTTACACGCCCATTGAGGCATATTGGGAATATGGTGTTAGGCCCATATTATCTTGACCGTCGGCACACTAGGGGTGATGTGGTCGGCATCACGCCGGCCGCCTTAACCTTCCCAGAGTAGCTCTGGTACCCATTTGGGGCTGGGTCGACCCAGGAGCCGTTTGTGGCCTAAAAATTTTCCGCCTCATCTGGGGATCGAACCATAGACCACTGCGCTAGGAAGCCAGTGTAGGAGAGTAGGTGGAGGAGACAAATTGATAAAGGAGACCGAGACGTTTCTTTTTAAATTCACTGCGTATAGAACTTTCTACATCCGTCTTTGTGTCACGCTGAATAACCAAGATTTTTTTTCAACTTCCGGCTTCATTGTGTAGGTGAATCAAAATGATCATTAAGTAAACAGGGACACCCCCAGGCTTGTAAACAGTAGAGAAATATTAGCAAGATTAGAAAATTATAAACACTTACAAGAAACAACAGAAACGCATAAATGAGGGGCAGAAAACTATGATAGGAAACTCTGTATAGAGCGATACAACAGGAGGCAATCTGATCATCAGAGTTAGTCCCCCCGTCGAACAAGTGTTTCGGCCCTGTATACTCCTTTACACTCTAAGGGGTGGGGGGGAGGGGGCGGGCCCACTTGGGTCATGACTCCCAAGTGTCTCAGCCTCCTGTTGTCTTGTATCGAAAATGAACTCATTTCACTTTGGTAGCAACTATAAAATCCACAACTCCGCCAGCCGTGGAGGCAATTGTGAAAGTAACAAAGAGAAGACAAATTATTCCGTTTGTTCCGCCGCACACCACGACTAGAGAAGAACACTGACACACCTGCGCGAAGCCGACGAGGCTAGCCACTGCGCGCTACCAACTGTAATTCGGTGCCCAACACCTCTAATAATACGCGTAGCGTGTTGCCCGCCAGTCACAGCCCTTTCACCAGTACACCGAAAAACTGACCGTAATGTGGACTTAGAAAAATTCATGATTTTTTCTGTACCGCAGAGTTTACTGTCCCGAGTTCCATAGCCCATTGCGGTTGTTCCACAGCCAGCACGATGCCTTTTCCGCAGTTTCACTAAGCCTCTTCAGTGGCCTTGTTCTCGACTGTCCCCTCAGCCCCAACAGTTTCAATAAATCATACACTGATGGAACCACGAGCCCTCTTGCACCCACCACGACAGCCATGAACCTTGTAGTGAACCCATCGTGTCTCAGATCAGCGGCCAGATCATTATACTTAGTCTAGAAAAGAGTAGAGCGCAAGATACAATGAACAAGAAAGAAAAGTATAGGCTCGTTGTGACGGATAGGATGAAATTCAGCTGTCCCTGAATTGACGGATGATAACAAGAGTACCCTTGAATAGCATCGAGGCCCCTGAATTTGTGTGTAGTTAAATCGCAACGTGTTTCCCACGTGGAATTCTACCACGCGTGCTAATTAGTATGCACTATCCAACGTGGATTTTCCTCCACGCGGGCTAATTAATATGTAAACAGTTATCATGCGAGGATCCAGGAGTTTCGTTTGTCTTAGGTTTAGTTAGCCACGCCTACTACCTATCTCTCGAGCCATGAAAATCAAGCATTTCCCTACCTTTTTCCGTCATCCCGTCTAGAAGGGCGTTGCCAGAGGAAAACGGCAAAGCGGCTACCATCAAAGACGTGTAGTCCCAGAAGAACGAAGCAGAGTTTTTCTCACCTACGGTTCACATGTTTAATCGAACCGGTCAAGAGGGCTAGAATCGCTGGCGGCAGAACAGAAACGGAGAAATCGAGAAGCTTTGATCAGCGGCACGAAACATAGAAAGTTCCATAATTCAAATAAGGCGACAAACTTCGCATGTCTCTATTACCTTCCATCTATTAACTATATATTGATATCGCTGAAAAATGCAGTTAATATTCGTGCCCAGATAGTTGAAGAAGTAACTAGCTTATACTAGAATCTTACAAGATTTCTTTGGAGTTCTTATATATTGGAGTGAATTCATTCTGGTGCTACGGTAATATATTAGTCTTGAGTGATTTAGTCGTTTAGTTTCTTCATTTATTTCACTGGATTTTTGTGTTAATTTAAACCTATTAAATAAACCCATCACAAAGTTTTCCAGATGTAAATTAAATAATATAACTATCCGTTATTTCCCGAGATAATAGATGTGCAACATAATCTTAAACGCTAGGCGAGCGAAATTGGTTATTAACCTTTTATTTCTATTTCATCTTTGTGTAAATTTTGAGTATTAAACTGTTCATAGCTAGTGTTAAAAAACGACGTATTAGCTAATCACTCGTGTAGGTCCTTTAATATTCCTAATTAAATACCAGAGTGATTTTACAGGTCTTGCCGAATAACGCGGGTGTTAGAATTAATTATAGTAGAATTACCTGTTTTATATATTCTCTTTTATACATGTGGTCATACCTTGTTCGATCCAACGGTTTTTATTATATATAGAGAGTCATGTTCAGATGGCTTACGGCATCCCCTTTTATATTTTCCTAAACTTACAAGAACATTGACAGTAATAAATGTTAAGAGACCCTTATAAGTCCACCGTCTAACCCCATAAGAGCGGTTAAATAACCAGAACGGTCAATTGTTCACTTGTGTTAAATGTTAACTGGAACGGACACTGCCAGAAGATTTTCTATATTAATTCTATAAAGTTTCCTGGCCTGATGAGGCAGAACTGACAGCACGAATTTAGTTAATTAAACCCAGATGACAGTAAACATTATTCCTACCACCATCTTCTACAGAGAACCTTTACGGCTATTTCTTTCCAAGAACAGCCTGGGAATAACATTCTGCTGTTTAAGATATTTCCCAGTCATTACGACAGAATCCTAGAAAAACAAACTTATTCCCAATTAAATACCTGCAATCCGACGAAGAAGACCCGCCAGGAAAATTATAAATCAACGCACCAATCCAGCGAAAACTCCGAGAGAAAATAGCAGTGCCTATACGGAGATTTCTGGGGCTGAACGGGACAAAATTAACAGGACATATAATAGTCTTTAATACATTTGTGTTTTGATAAATTCTTTCGACGTATGCAGTGTCGGCAGAGGGTAAGTTTGACTGTTGTGAGCGCTCACTGTATGAATGTAGAGTGGGAAAACGGAACGAAAGAATTTATTTCTTAAGTTACTACTAATATAACACCTTCTCTGTTATCTATCTCTCACTAAGTCTGAAGGCCCACGGGATAGTAAAATTACGGACATACCTTGTACCCATCCTGACTACCCCACGCCCCATTGATAATCACTAGTTTGATCTTTTGGGTAAATAACCCCCGGGCTTGATCATTCCTAGGTTTTCCATATTCCAGAGGGAGGGTCGATGAGAGTATATTTTGTTCTTTTCTCTTATGTAACTATTATTTAAATGATGAAATGATAACGATGTATTTTATGTTGTGATCTATATTTTTCTAAAGTTAAAATAAACTTAATCAACCTTACGCTATTAGTTTTTTTGGTCAAAACCTCCCCTGCCCCCCCCCCCCACATTATATGTGCCCATAGTTTACCTGTTCGTTTCTACGTATGTACGTATTGATGTCACAAAATTGTTTGTGTGTGCGTACGAGAGGATAGTGTATTTGAACCAGCATCAAAAGTGGAAAACAATACGTCTCCATTTAAGTGTGTCGTACTAGATAGGTTGGATTGAGCAATTACTCAATCCAAGACTGTAATTTTTCCTACACTCTGTAATCCTCGTATACAGGACTATTTCTCAATCCTTTATCTCACCTAGATTTCACCATCTCACCTCTGCTCGATTGGGACCATAACAATAACGCCTATCTATAAAACTTACGACACTCGTCAGAATCAGAACCAAATCTCTCTAGGCGACGTCATCACTGTTAATATTTGAACGTCTTATCTCGGGTACTGCCAATTAATTTATTTAGTACCTCTCAGCTGCCAATGGAGCATTTGTCTTCGTCACATTAACGCTAAGTCTTCTTGTCCTGCGTCATCTGTTCAAGGTCCTATATGTCGGGAAATCTAATTCACAACACGTCATTCTTTACGCAAACGGAACGCCATACTTTATAAATACTATAGGATAGCAGAACCAATGAAACGCCGTCCTTATTCGGTTCTTTACAAATGACGATTAGGCATTCAGCATGGAGTCTCAAATTTGTGCAAACCCGTTGGAGGTGGAATTTAACTACAAACTTTTGAGCGAAGTACAGCATGGCAGAGGTCAAGAAATCACACACAGGAATGTTCATCTATGGGTCTGTGCAAAGATTTCCAATGGAAATACTATAGGAAGGGAGAAATCTCGAGTGTAATGCATCGAGA
Source organism: Oreohelix idahoensis (assembly GCA_024509875.1). Lineage (NCBI taxonomy): Eukaryota > Metazoa > Mollusca > Gastropoda > Stylommatophora > Oreohelicidae > Oreohelix > Oreohelix idahoensis. The sequence continues at coordinate 55,564 of JAMPIV010004752.1, forward strand.
CATCAGGCAAGTCCAAAATTTTGCCGTTTAGGCTACGCATAGAATAAAACTAAAAAATGTAATATAAAGTCAATTATTTAGATGGATGAAGATTAATTCAGGGCATATTTTAAGCCTTAGATGAATAAAATCGCTCCAGGAATAAGGAAGATAATTAAAATCTTAGTTTTTCATATTTGCACATCGAGACAAAATTATGCATACATTTTGGGGAACTCAATCACAATTCGGCAACTGTTCTCTGTGTCGCCGGATGTGACATATATAAGACCCTGCATCATGCAAATCGAGGCCATAATATTTTGAAAATCACAGCAAGCGCTAAAAGTGTTGATGAAGAGTGCGTTCTGTATCTGAGAGCAGACCATTATACCCATTAACAGCTCGACTGTATGTGTCTGAGGGTAAGAAAGAATATATATATAGATATCGCTTAGTATTTTAAACACGACCAAATAAATGTGTGGAGGCGAATCATGGACAGATAGCTATAACCAAGGAATTAGAGTAAGATATGGTCACGGGGAACTGGATTATGTTATTACTGCTATTGTGCCCTGTGCGTCTGCTTGCACATTGTCTGAAAACTGTCTCACATCCCCTACATCTATAATAAAGGGATAGTGATAGAGAATATAGTGGTTAATCCAATATGTTTCAGGTTATATCCTGTCAATCCAACTACACATAAAAAAGTCAGCCACTACTGAAGGAACTACTGGTGCAAGCGCCTTTTGAGTTCAGAGGGCCAGTCATCAAGTACCTACTGCCTGGAGGAAGTTCAGTTAATCTTTCCTTCCAGGACAAGAGTGGAACCGGCTTCATTATACCAGATGAGTAGCCAAACAAGGCTACTGTTTATAGTATCCAAGTAACACCACGATTACAGACAGTAATATTAAATGATGACACCTGTTTGGGCATGGTTAAAGCCAGTGTAAAAACAATCATATACAAATAAACTGAGAAACAATTGAGACTTAAAAAGAAGATAGAATATTCTAGCCACAGAATGGATTTCAAGGCCACAGATAACTATCTACCAGG
>JAMPIV010004753.1:0-210716 GCA_024509875.1 Oreohelix idahoensis
TATATATATATATATATATATATATATATATATATATGTTAAGAGTAGAAGCGATGCGGTTCCGAGCAATGTCTAGGGTTCCTTAAACGTTAACATTTTGTCATTTTTTCTTGTTGATTACAAGTTCTGTACGTACATAGCATTCAATATTCCCCTTTCTGTTTGGCCGAATGTATGATGTATATGGACTCGACATTAATATTGAGAAAACAAAAACTATGATAATTAGCAAAACAGACGATAAACCCACATTTTAAGCGTAAATTGGAAAATCCTGGAACAAGTCAAGAGCTACGTATATCTTGGTCATATAATAACAGACGATGGCAGATGTGAAACAGAAATCAAGAAGAGAATAGGAATGGCCAAAGCTACATTGAACAACATGAAACATATACTGACATCTAAACAGTTATCTCACCAATTAAAACTGAGAATCATAAAGTGTTATTTATATTCTGCTTTTCTGTATGGTGCAGAAACATGGACGATGAATAAGCATTTGGAAGAAATAATTGAGGCTCTTGAAATGTGGATATATAGAAGAATGGGGCGTATCTCGTGGAAAAGAGAACTAATGAGGGAGTGTTGCCAGTAATTTTAATGGAAGGGGACGTGATCTGGAAAATATTAGGTGAGCAGATTAGATTATGGGTTGTCATTGCTTGAAGACGTGATTGTCTTTAATGTTATGTTAAATTGTAATAGTAGAAGTAAGGTTACACAGCGTGTGAACGCTAGTCAGTTCAATTGTGGAGGTTTGTTCACTCCGAACTGTTTTGAGATACGGGTGTTTAGCTATTTGTGGCTAGCCCGTGCAAGTAGTGAGACTGAACGGTGTTTTTTAACAGCCGGGTCTCGTAGCTGTTTTAGGGGGAGGATGTGTATTCCCGTGGGCAGTGAGTTTGGGCATCGACTGGAGAGAGTCGGCCCCATAGTGTGTTTTTTCGGTGGTAAGCCTGTACAGTGCTGAAGATAAGAGGCCATGATTTGTGTAAGGCCATTATTTCCTGAGAGAGGATAATTGTGTTATGTGAAGACATGTTGATAAGTGATATTATTGCAAACTGCTGGGTGAGCAGTATTGTGAATATTTTGATAAGGATCCATTAACTTACACATGTCATATAATAGCGCTAAAAATGAGTAAAGGCGAGATTATTGCAGACTGCCGGGGATGGAGTCGTGTGAGAAATTGCTGGTAGGACTCATTAGATTATGATAGCGTTTATGCGAAGAGTATCTGGAGGATACCATATTTATGCAGTAGCACGGCGATGATGTGAGCCGTTTGCTATCTGTGAGAAGGATCCATCATTATTAGGATAGCGCTTATGTGAGGAGTATCTGGAGGATACCATATTTATGCAGTAGCACGGCGATGATGATGTCCGTTTGCTATCTGTGAGGAGGATATTTATATTTATATTAGCACGGCGATGATGTGAGCCGTTTGCTATCTGTGAAAAGGATCCATCATTATTAGGATAGCGCTTATGTGAGGAGTATCTGGAGGATACCATATTTATGCAGTAGCACGGCGATGATGATGTCCGTTTGCTATCTGTGAGGAGGATATTTATATTTATATTAGCACGGCGATGATGCCCGTTTGCTGGGATCCATTATTGGAATATTATAGCGCTTATGTGAGGAGTATCTGGAGGATACCATATTTATGCAGTAGCACGGCGATGATGATGTCCGTTTGCTATCTGTGAGGAGGATATTTATATTTATGTTAGCACGGCGATTATGCCCGTTTGCTGGGATCCATTATTGGAATATTATAGCGCTAATGTGAGGACAGGTGGATAGCGCTGAGTTGGGGAGTATCTTTAAGGAGGCCATGGATATTGTAGTATCTGCATGATTCTGAGATGTGAGAAGTACTTTGTTATTGTATTGCTGTAACCTGTAGTTTGACTATAACTGTGTATTCTGTATTAACGTGACGTGTCGTGGTGCATTAAACATTCGTTAACTATCACCAGCCGTTACACCCTTCCATGCTTCTATTGTGTGTATCTACTGTGAGTGACTGTCCCAAAACACACTCACCTTCTTCACTATAAAAACATCTATTGAGTTTTATCAGGGAGGTCAAAGTTCGGCAGCTAAAATACTTTGGCCACATAAAAAGGCATAACACCCTGCAGAACACCATAATAGAAGGGAGAGTTGAAGGCAAACGTGCAAGGGGAAGACAGCGCTATAAGTGGGAAGATAACGTAAGAGATGGACAGGAAAGAGTCTTTCAGAGTGCACCACCAAGACAAGAGACAGAAGACATTGGAGATCCTTTATAGCCAACCTTCGTTGTGGAGATGGCAGCTGATGATGATGATGATGATGTATAACTGGCCATATTCGTTCAATAGATTATATTCCTGCTCGTTCGATTTCTTGTATTCGTATTAAAATGTCAATGCTCAATCAACTGAAATAATAAATTGCAAGTGTCAAAGTTTTACTCAACTATTTAACTGGAACATTTTAGTAATCTGTTATTTTTTTTACCTTGATAGGATATATTCCTATAGTCGGAGTACTAGCATCTCTTTTAACGTTCAGCTAAACCTAGACAACAAAATGCTACAAACAGCATAAGGTCAATGACAGTTAAATCATTAAGTGTGTAATTGCAGCATCCTTTAATTTTTTCAGTCTAAATAAACTACTTTTACAGTTACACTTTATGACTGGATTTCATGTACTAGATTATTTTAGCTGTTTGTTCTCATAAGTAGTGTGTATGTACCTGTCTTCTGCACTTACCACAGAATAGGTAATACCTTAAGAGACTTACATAAATAATTAATAGAAACATAAAGGTATTTTTCAGGCACTCGTAAGAAAAAAAAGAAGTCGAAACCAGACAACAGAAAAACAACAGAAGTAAGAGTCTTATAAATAGAGTAGAGACACTCTTGCAATAAGAACAGTGAAGAAAATAGGGCAATAAGATTTGAATGTTGTAGGAATACGAAGAAGGCTGAACAAGCAGTACATAATACAAACTAAAAATTCCACGGCAACCAAATAAAGAGAGATTAGAAAAAGATGGATGAAAAGATGGCAGACATGTCAGACCTCATCATTACACTAAACAATGAGCTGAGTCAACCGTCCTTGTTACTCTTGACTGCATAACCTGTAGATAAAACAACTAAAACGATGAAGATAAAGAATGAGAAAGTAAACAATGAATTAAAAAAAATAAAGAAAGAAAAGATAGGAAACGTGAAGTGATGAAGAAAAACGTTTCACAACATTCATTACAAACTCTTCTTTATTTATATTTGTACCTCGTGTCCTAAGTCAACCTTCTTTGACATGTGTAAGAAATAAATTCAACCTTTCCAGCCATTACATGTCGCTGCGAAATTACAAAATATAATGTGGAAATAGATCAAATAAGGAAAATAAGATAATGGTCTATAATTGGTAATACTTAAGTCAGAAGTAATGTCACAATTTAAAGATCGTTGGGCCCAGTATTTATCCTCTACAACAATTAAAACAGCCTCTAGACATTTAAGGTTGTTGACAGTGCTCTAACAGCTTATTTAATTATTCTATACACGTAAAGAAAGAAGTACAAACAAGAGAAAAAGTCACAGTTCTGCTATTTCTGGACAAACTATTTACTGATATTTTTTTTGCGCATTTTAGATGACACCAGTCGAATACACTGGAGGCTAAAGCTTGCGCAACAGAAAATAGCACCGGTGCTAGTAGAGAATTATTATCCCAGAATGTTTTTTGGCACTGACACTAATAATGATGAATTTCGTTCAAGTCGATAAAAGAAAGTTCCAAACTTTGAAACTATTCATACGAATCACCTGTTGTATAGAAGTATTTAAGAGGATAAATAATAACGTATGGCATGGGTTTGAATAACGGTTGATACGAGTAGGTGCTGCTAAAATAAACACTTGAGAGGAAGTACAAAGAGTTGCGTATGCATCATATTACTGACTGTTGGCATGAATGAGAGCATGGGACTTGGTAATAATATATAATTACTGAACCAAGCTATAGGTAGAGTTTTTATGGTTTTACAACAAACTAAAGATAGTGACAACAACAACAACAACAACAAACACACTCGATCTGCATTTAGATATAAAACCCGATACGTTATTCAAATGATGACAAAAAGTTCGATCAGTATTTCACAGCGGGACACAGATTAGACAGTAGCATTACGATGACATCGTAGAATCCATACTAGCCGTCCGCCATCTTGATCGTTACGTTGCCAAGGACGCTAAGACAGTGTTCAGTATTAACAATAAACAAGAAATATAGAAATAGTTTAATAAGAACATGATTAATATGTGATGTAAAACTCTCTTAAACAAATTTCAAATACATCTTGGACGATGTTTGTAAGTGACAATTTAGATTTAAATGAAGTTCTGAATCTTAATGTCTCTAATCATTTCTTTTTGTTCTATTCGTTTCGTGTGGCCAAATCCATCACCCTTGTACTTGTACTGCATGCCGTACGTCTTATGCTTGAATTATAATATGAAATATTCAAACCTATTATTCTAGAGATGCTATTTTGCAATTTCAAATATTTACGGTTGCAAAACACAAATTTGATATACGTTTGGTCATTTGCGGTGAGGCATGCTTTCTGTGTGGTCTTTTCAATAGTTGAAATACTCTAACTATTACGTGAAACTGGTTGTGGCCACTCTGTACTTTATTATTTGTCTAGAGTTCTTGATTGGCTCTGTCTATCTATTTTTGACTTTCTTTATTTAATTTAGTCTGTTGATCTAATAAGGAATTGACTTTTCTTTCTTATCTATCTATCTATCTATCTATCTATCTATCTATCTATCTATCTATCTATCTATCTATCTATCTATCTATCTATCTATCTATCTATCTATCTATCTATCTATCTATCTATCTATCTATCTATCTGTCTATCTATCTATCTATCTATCTATCTATCTATCTATCTATCTATCTATCTATCTATCTATCTATCTATCTATCTATCTATCTATCTATCTATCTATCTATCTATCTATCTATCTATCTATCTATCTATCTATCTATCTATCTATCTTATCTTATATATATATATATATATATAATAATAATAATAATAAATTCTTTAAGCACCAAACACGGCGCATAAGGCAGAAACCAGTGCTCTCCAGGTTGTTCGTTGTGACGCCACTCCTCTTAGCTCTTGCACATTATTTAGGCCCAACGTTCTTCCTTCTCTTATTATTGTTCTTCTGAGTGTTTCTTTTGGTCTTCCTTTTTTCCTCTTACCCTCAGGAACCCAAGTGAGCGCCTGTAGTGGTATTCTGTTGTTTTGCATTCGTAGGACATGACCGATATAAGACCATCGTCTTTTCCTTATATAGTCGGAGACATATTTCTGCCTAGAGTCTTCTCTTATTTGTCGATTAGTCTTGAATTCTTTCCAACTGATGTTCATGAGTTTTCTAAGACATTTGTTCTCGAATGTATTCAGCTTGTTCTCCAATGATTTTGTTATTTTCCAACTCTCACAGCCGTATGTTAACACTGAGATAACATTTGAATTAAACAGACGAAGCTTGGTATGTATATTCAATGATCGTAATTTCCAAATGTTAGATAACACTGACTAACAAAAAAAATTTTTTTTTTCTTTCTCTAACATTTCTATGTTTTTCTGGTCAATTTTAATGCGCTGTTTTTAAATCTGCAAACCGTTTTTCTCTATCAGGTCGGGATCTCTAGAAATACGCAATTGAAGTTTTTTAACAACGCATACAGTATTACAACATCATTTGTACAAGAAGTATAATAGTTATGTAGGCTTGAATTTCTTTGCAGTCGACTTTCGTCGGTGAATGGCATGTGGTACATCGCGATGAAGCATCCAACAGAAATCGGCAAGCATGGTCACACTCCACCGTCCTTGATAACGTGACTCCATTACGGCGATATCTTGATGGAATCGTTCTCCATGTTCATCGCTGACTTCGCCAAGGTTGTCAGGGAAAAAGTCAAGATGCGAATCGAGCAAATGGATTTTGAGGGACATGTTACAGCCCATAATTCTGTATGCATCTTTGCACTGCTTAACAATATGCACATAGTCGACAGATTTGTGATTTCCCAGAAAGTTATCGACGATCGATTTGAATGCCATCCATGCGCGAAGTTCACTACCATGTAACAAGTTCTCGAATTGTTTGTCTGCAATAACTTTCCTAATCTGAGGTCCTACAAAGATACCTTCCTTTATCTTTGCATCGCTAATTTGCGGAAACTTTTCTCGAAGATAAGTGAAAGCTTTGCTCGTTTTATCTAACGCTTTTACGAAATTCTTCATGAGCCCCAACTTTATATGTAACGGTGGTAAAATGATGCTGTCTTTGTTAACTAATGGCTCGTGTATTACATTTTTATGCCCGAGCTGCATACGATCCCTGATAGGCCACACCTTTCTTGCATAATGTTCCTGTCTGTTGCGGCTGTCCCATTCACATAGGAAGCAACAAAATTTAGTATACCCAGTCTGCATGCCCGTGAGAATTGCAATGACCTTTAGGTCTCCACAAATCCGCCATTGGTAGTCATTGCACTTTATTTTTGCCAAAAGTATAGCCATATTGTCATAAGTTTCTTTCATATGAACAGAGTAGGCGACTGGAATTGATGAAAATAAATTTCCATTATGCAATAACACGGCTTTTAGACTAGTCTTGGAAGAGTCGATGAAAAGTCGCCATTCGTTGACTATGTGCTCATGACCGAGGTGCACCATTAGACCTTTTACATCTTTGCAATAGCAAATGTCATCATCCATCTCAAAGTATTGAACAAGTTCTCTGTGTCTATGACGAAATTTAGATATCGGAGTATTGGGCGCTAAAAGATTCCATTCTTTGAGTCGCGAACCGAGTAATTCCGCTTGTCCTTTGGTGAGAGCGAGATCACGTATTAGATCTGAAAGTTCTGAATGGTTAATTAAGTGAACACCATCATTCACCGGTATATAATCCGAGTCAGAATTAGTTTGTAAAGCAGGTAAACTATCACTTTCTGATGGTTCATTCACGTCCAACGGATATTGTTCTGGTGGAACTGGGATCGGACACGTGATTGGATCATGAGGCACTGGTTTCGAAACCGATTCAATATTTGAATAAACCACAGACTTTCTAGTTTTAAAAGTGAAACCATAGATATTTGTCAAGCAGAAGTAACAATCAGTAGCGTGATTTGTCGGTTCACGCCATATTACTGGCACTCCAAAAGGCATCGACTTATGCTTCGGCGATTTTCGTAACCAACCTGCCAATGTATTTGCACAAGTCGAACAAACTGCATTTGGCTTTCAAGATTTATTTGCATCATCAACTTTCGAATCGAAATAAAGTTCATATGCTTTCTTTAGCAATGGTGTAAAGTTTTTCTGGTGAACACGATCGGTAAAATATCCGCACACGTAACAGAACAGATCAGCCAAATTTCTACAACTTCTAGAAGCCATATTTCACTCAGAATTATTTCAAAATACAGTAACTATTTGAAATATAACGTAACATATGTCATGCATCTTTTAGCAGTATAAAAAGTAGAATTATTTTGCATTTTATTAATTTTTAAAAAGTTATATAGTAAAAATGAAACGGAGCAAATAACGGTTTCCCAAAAATATATTTATTCACAAATATCTTAAGAACCCGACGTGATAGAGATAAACGGATTTCAAATTTGAAATCAGCTCAAGAAACTGACCTAAGAACACTTATTCTTATATAAGAAAGAAAAATGTTGTTTGTCAGTGTAATCTATTGAAGGCGCTAGCTGCCAAAGCAATTCTAGTATGGATTTCTCTTGTTGTGTCACCATCCTGAGTCATTTTACTGCCTAAATAATTGAAACTTTCAACTTTCTGTAGTTTTTCCCCGTTCAAGATGATATCAAAGGTCTCGTTAGAAAAGTTCATAGCTTTAGTTTTAGAGGCATTTATTTGGAGACCTATTTTAATCGAGAGATGACACAAATTATTTATTGCTTCTTGGGATTGTCTTGGTGTTGAACTTAAGAATGCTACATCATCTGCGAAATCCAAGTCCCCCAGGAATTTTCCATTTGTCCATTTTATACCCAATTGTTCATTGTGGGTATAGTTTCTCATAACCCAATCAATAGCTATTCCAAAAAGTAGTGGTGACATAATACAGCCTTGTTTCACCCCTGTTTCTACTGTAAACCATTCTGTATTCCCTTTATTTGTTCTAACACAACATCTTGCATTGTCATATAGCGCTTTGATTATATTCACATATTTTGTTGGAAAACCATAGATTGTAAGTATCTTCCACAATGATGGGCGGTGTAGACTATCAAAGGCTTTTTGAAAATCGACGAAGGTGATAATAAGTGGTGATTGCCTTTCCACTGATTCTTCTATAATTGTTCTTAGTGTGAATATTTGATCAATACATGATCGTTTCGGCCTGAAACCCGCTTGTTCTTCTCTGATCTTTTCAATAATATATATATTATACTGTTCAAAAAAAGAAACGCAATATTATTGCAGTGGTAATGGACTCCACATTTCAAACTTGTACCAACATTTTATTTTACGGAATTAATGTTTCAATCTTGGCATGAAGAAACTTTCAGACTTTAACAATGAAATGATGTTCATTAAATTTGGTTTGGACTTTTATTCTTTGCGACTGAGGCCTCCGTTTCAGTAAGGTGTATGGCCTCCTCTGGCCTCTATCAGAGAACGACATCTCCTTGACATGGATCCGATTAGCCGTTGGATCTGTTGTTGTGGGATGGCTGCCCACTCTTCCTGCAGTGCAAGAGACAACTGTCGGAGATTGGCTGGAGCCATGTCTCGCTGGCGGAGTCGTCTGTCGAGTTCATCCCATAAGTGTTCTATGGGGTTCATGGCTGATGACATGGCTGGCCACGGAATGGTCTAGACGTTGTTGTCAGCGAGGAACTGGGTGGTGAGTTGTGCCACATGAGGTCGAGCGTTATCCTGCTGAAAAATCGACCCTCGTGCAGCCAGAAGTGGAAGGACGTGAGGACGAAGAATTTCAGCGACGTATCGTTGGGCATTCAGGCGTCCTTCAATTTGCACCAGGTCACTTCTTCCCATGAAGTTGATCGCCCCCACATCAGTACACCTCCACCACCATGTGGAGGATCCTCATCAACGCTGTTCTGGGCGTAGCGCTCATGGACTCTGCGGTAAACTCTTCTCCGTCTATCGTGTCGCTGGAGCACAAAAAATGATTTATCACTAAACCAAACCCGTCTCCAGTCATTTCCAACGGTCCATTGACGATGCTGGTTTGCCCACTGCAGTCGGTTCTGGCGATGCCGATCCGTAAGAACAGGACCTCTGTAGGCTCTTCTAGCCCAAAGACCAGAGTCGTGCAGCCGATTCCTGACCGTTTGATCTGAAATTCGACGAGCTGCTGACATTGACTGGACTGTGGAGGACGCAGATGCAAGTCGATTCCTGAGGTGACGCAGCCGTATGAAGCGGTCTTCGGCAGGAGTTGTGACTCTGAGTCTTCCACTGCGTGGCCGGTCTGCCACTGAGCCAGTTTCTTGAAATCGCCTCCAAAGGCGACTAATGGTGCTTCTAACCACATTAAATTGTCTGGCCACTACTCTTTGTGACTGTCCAGTCTGTAAACGTCCAATGATGATGAGTCGTTGTTCTGTAGTGAGATGAGCCATACTTGCGCATTGAATTTTCAACTGATATTATTCGAGGAGCGTCAATCTTTTATAGGCACTCAATAATATGGTCAGAGAGTTTTGTGTTCAGTAAGTTTCACGGGATTCTCATGAACCTGTCACGAGTTATTGTCAAAAATATTGTTTTGACCTTGACCTCTTTCATGACCTCACGAATCATGAGGTGAGTACAATTCAGGTAACCACGAGAAGTTAATGACCAGGTGGACACAGTCGATAGGTTGACTGATGTCCAATCAGCGAATATCTTTTATAAAAGTAACACCAAAAAAGTTGCGTTTCTTTTTTTGAACAGTATATATATATATATATATATATATATATATATATATATATATATATATATATATATATATATATATATATATATATATATATATATATATATATATATATATATATATATATATATATGACCCGCGCAGTGTGAGTCATGTGCATGTCTTAAGATATATGGCCTCAAAGCAAGAGGAACCATTACCTGCTGTTTGACATTAGAATGACCCATAGAGTTTCTAAGTAATGTTTTCTCTGTTGCGTTGGGGTTTTAGAGATCGTGCTGATTTAAATATTTATATTACGCCGTGAGTGTCCATCAACATTGCATCCAAATTGGATAAAGTTAGTAACACTAGTCGTGGTTGAGTCCACGAATACATACATTTAATGGCCAGTCATCACAATAGTGTTTCATGCAATCATATAGTTGTACATACATAATTCAGTCTCCTGCAGTCAATAATGCATCGTCGCATGTCAAGCCTGCATACTCGCAATGTCGGCGTGTAGTGATAACTGACAGCTGGCGATGGAAATATATAATGATTCTCCCAGAACTTCTTTCTTCAATAAACTCCTCATCAAATTAGGATGCTCAAATGTTGCATCAGTAGAATTAAAGTGGCGACCTTCGTTACAATACTAAGCCACGCAGATAGACTGTAAATTCAAAACATTGGGAGCAATAATAATCGACGTCTTGCTTAGACGGATTCCAATGAAGAAGGGCCAAGAACGACCGTTGTCTGCCTAGTGCAGCACCTTACTACGTCATCCTATATTTAGTGACATCTACTCATAATCGCGTTCAATAACTTTCTCTTATAGTGCAAAATACATCATGTTGACTTCAGATAAATATGTTAGCGCGTAAATTTAAACTGGTAACAAAATCTAAATGAGGCCAACATGTAATAGACATAAATATACCTTAACCTGATCACCCGTTTGCCAGTCACTTTGATTACGGAAACAACAGCAAATGGGTTGATTTGCCGTTGCCCTAAAGACGCCACTAGGCGGGATGGGAAACAATGGCAAAGAAAACCTATCTGCTGTTGCCCTAAGACGCCACTAGGCGTAATGGCCACTGACTGCTTTGACGGTCGGTGGCTAAGGACGGAAGAAGAAGAAGATACCTTAACAGTTTCCCCGCCCGAACGGGTTAAAAAATAAATTATATTAATTTTTTATAAGAATATCATTTAATATTAGGAACGCAATTAATCGAATCAAAACTCGGAGCGCGAAAAAAATTTGCGACATAAGGCCAGAGATGTTTACAATAAAACAGTGTCTAAGGTCGTTGTCACTATCATAGCATGTCATACAAAACAAATATAATTAATATATATATTAACTTAAATAACGAAAAAAATCGTCCACAGTCAATAGAATATAGTATACTGGAACCTAATAAACTACTAAGTGTGTGAACCAAAAATTGTGTAAGAAGGTAAAATGCTATCGTAGTTAATTAATCAAAATAAGAACAAAGAAATGTAAAGTAATATACCTATTAGTAGGTAATAGGAACTAACTCAAGTTAGTTAAGTAATCTACTGTAACATTAAACAGATTAACAAAGCCAAAGAATAAGAAAAGAAAATAGTAAAAGACAAACATAAAAGTAAAGAAATAGTAAGAATTAGTAAATAAATAAGGTAGCTATGGACGCAAGAAGAAGAAATTAAGGTAGAGCATGTATCAAGGAAATTAAACCATGAATTATATGCCTAACCCTTATCTAATATAAAAATAAGTCATAAAATAATGAGGTAATTAATATGAAACAAATGTCATATAATTACAACCCATAAATATATCAATAAGATAATAAATTAAAATAAACTAAGTAGTTAACTAATATATTATTAATCAACGTCACATTAATGTCCATAATTAATGTTCAATAGTAATAGTTTGGAGCTCAGAGAAATGTCACGTTGAACAATCCGGAGAAATATAGAGTTCAGTTTATACATTATCCAATGTTATTTCCGTGAAATTACGAAATGGACATGAACTAGGATTTGTACCAAGCGTTAACTCCGCTTTATCGAATCCCATGAAGTAGACACCATGGACGGTGTACGTATAAAATAGTCCAGGAAACGTGAGATCGCACAGTGCAGGTAGAATGCACCATATCAAGTGGAAATCGAAATTGACACAATCCAAAGTCCATAAAGCGAATATGAAACACCAACATCGGGAATCAAAATAAGTTGACTTGACTACTGTAAATCCAGATGAATCATCGTGAGTATAAAGAATCATGGAGACAATAGTCTGTAACATATCAATAGATGTGAGGTACAATAGTCGAATTCATCAATACAAATGGCAATGTCAATGCGTTTCATAGTACCATATGTGTGTTACGGTATTTTATTGAAGTCTTCTGCTATGGTTGGCAGTGTGCTACTTCTAGGGTCACAGCGTTTAATATAATTTGATGTTAAGAATTCACGGACTACTGAACGCTATATACACGATCGATTTATGGCGTGTTAACGTTGATAGGTCACGCATCGTGACTTAGATACGAGACCCTTTTTACGTTGACCGTCAAGCTGTGAAGACGCGTCCTAGATCCGTCCAGTGTTGGGCATTGTATTGCCACATATCTGTATAATTACTTCGAAGTAGGGACTCAGGGTCAGTCCAAAGATATATGAATCAAATAATATAAATAAGTTAGTATATAACCAATCTTCAAGGAAAGATTATTTACAGTCCATAATATCATATTCATCAGACTCATACGCTCATTGTCGGCCGTTGGAATCCCAACCGCGCGTGCACATAGCTATGCTGTTCTGGCCATATTAATTCATTTTACTGGACACGGACTGATAATATTATATGGATTCAAATGTACTCAATTATAGATAAGGTGACCAGACGTCCCGGTTTTTCCGGGACAGTCCCGGTTTTCGACCATTTTTGATAATTTGTCCCGACTTTTTTTCGATGCAATCCGGGACGCCAATTTGTCCCGGTTTTGGACGAATTTGGCATAAATCTCACAGATTAAAAAAAAAATTATTATTCCGTGGCTGACGAGGGAATTTTTAATTATTAGTGAACTGGCGCCGAAACAGCACAAGAGGTTGTCGGGACCGCGAATTAGTTTTGTAGTTCAAGTGTGATATTCGCAGTTATTTGAAATTTTAGGTAGTGGTAAAGTACTAAGATTTTGCGTACGGTATACGTTTATTTAATTTAAACGGTGAACTATTTGTGCATATTTTGTTATTGTTGTAAGAAAATGGTACTAAAGCGTAAATGCAGTTTCAATGAAGATTTACAAAAGGAATATCCGTTTATTAAAAGGAGTACATCAAACTTCAATGTACGATGCAATATATGTGCCTCCGGGTTTTCGATAAGCCATAGTGGACGTGGTGATATTAAGAACCACATAAGCAGTGAGAAACATAAGAGAGCCGTCGTTACAGCTGCATCAAGCTCGTCGTTAACCACTTTCTTCAGAGCTGATAAAATTGGTGACCAAGAAGAGCAATTAGCTGCTATAGAAGGCGCCTTTGCATACCATACAGTGCTACACAATCACACTTTCAGGTCTATGGATTGCACATCAAAATTACTTCAGGTTACTTTAGAGCCAAAATTTGCACGTGCACGTACGAAAACAGAAACCGTTATTCGAAATGTCTTGGCAACCCATATTCAAATGAGTTAAGGTGTGACCTAGAAAAGTCTACAATTATTTCTGTACTGACAGATGCATCCAACCACTAAGAATTCAAGATTTTTCCTTTGTTTGTCAGATACTTTGATCACAGTAATGGAGTGAAAATTAAAATATTAGAGTTAAAGTCATTGCCAGGTGAAACATCTGATATTGTAAGTAGTTTTCTTAATGACTGCATAACTGAAAATGGTTTAGACAGGAAAGTAGTTGGATTATGCGCAGACAACACAAATTCCAATTTTGGAGGTGCTGAAAGGAAAGGACAGAACAATGTTTTCAAAAAACTGCAAGAAAACATTGGACATGGTCTTATAGGAGTTGGGTGTGCAGGTCATATTTTCCACAACACTGTTCAAACAGCTGCTGATGTACTGCCTGTTGATGTCGAGCTGATTATTGCTAAAATTTATCTTCTCCTCAAATCATACACAGTACGAGTTGAAAGACTCAAGGAGTTTTGCCAGTTTGTGGAAACAGACTTCCAGATGATCTTAGGTTATGCTCAGACTAGGTGGCTTGCTCTGCTGCCTGCTGTTGAAAGGGTTCTTCAGATGTTCCTGCCTCTAAAATCATATTTTCAATCTCAAGACAGATGCCCAGTTTTTATACAGACATTCTTTTAAAATCCTCTATCTGAGGCAAGGCTTGTTTTTGTTCACAGTCAGGCCTCTCCATTCCACGAAGCAGTGCAAAAAATAGAGGGACAGACGGTCACTGTGTTTGAAGTCATTGACAGCATCAACGGGTTGAAAACTATTTTGAAGTCCAAACTGGAAGACTGTTTCTTGCCATCAAGAGTTAAGCTAATCCTTGAAAAGCTGGAAATGGAAGGACTTCCAAAAGAGGATGTGAAAAAGTTTCATGCTAACGTTTCTTTGTTCTATGAAACAGCTTTCAATTATTTGAATAAATGGGCTGCAAAAAATTTTCAAGACCTAGAATCCTACAGCTGGGTAACGCTGAACAGAATACCAATTTGGGCAGATATTGAGATATCATCATCACTAGTGATTCAAACATTACCTTCAGCCCACTTTACAGAAACTGAAATTTATGACGAATATGTCTATATGAAGCAGTTTGTTACTTCTCAGAAAATTAGTGAATGGAGTGCCAAAAAAACATTGCCACCACAACGTTGGATTGAAATGGTTTCCCACTTCAAAACTTCAATAATGTGACATTTTCAAATATTTTGAAGTTGGCAGAGTTTTTTTTCTGTCTACCTGGAACAAATGCTGACACAGAAAGAGTGTTTTCTTTGATGAACAGCTTATGGGCAAGTGATAAAACACAGCTAGGTGTTGAAACTTTGAAAGCTATGTTGATAACCAAAGTGAACTGTGAGGAAACATGTGTCGAGTTTTTTAAGATGCTGCTTGCAAAGAAGGACCTATTGATAAAAATCAACTCATCTGAAAAGTACACTAACTCAGCTTCACCTTAAGTAAAGATTATTGATGTTTTTCTCTCTTATTAGTTTAAGTAGTTAAACTTATACAGTAAAATGTATGTTATTCAATGATATTCAAATGTATATATAAAATGTATATTATTTTAAATTGACATCAACTTGATTTTTCCGGGACATGTCCCGACTTTTGACCTTTTCTTTACCCTTTTGTCCCGATTTTTTGCATTGAAATAGGTCAAATCTACTATTTTGTCCCGGATTAGGGTTTTGAAAATATGGTCACCTTAATTATAGATGTATGCTTATAACGAATAATACTTGTGATGTCTTCATCCGTTGTTTCGTCAATAAACGACTTACCCACGTTACTTCGATTGCGGTTGGTTGCTTCAACTTCCATTGTTGATTGTTGTTTGACCTAATGAAATCTTTTTCATAAGAAGTTTATACTAGTTATAATGAGGTTCGTACGGAACCAATGTTTTCTTGGACACTCATTAATCAATGAAAACCTTTGTGTTGACTTCAACTGAGATAATGATAAACAAGCAAAGGATACATATTCAACTAATAATAAGAGAATGAAAGACCCAGCAACCGAAGCTCCCCGCAACAACGGTGGCCTCAACTGAGATAATGATAAACAAGCAAAGCATACATATTCAACTAATAATAAGAGAATGAAAGACCCAGCAACCGAAGCTTCCCGCAACAATGGTGGCCTGATGTGGCTGTGGACTTTTAAGTCACACTAGATTGAAAAAAAGAATTCCCTTCAAGCAGAATCGAAATGGACATTTTTTCTATTTGTACACCGGTGACGTCATACCATAGCAACATAACGAACTCAGCTGAATGGCAGCGCCAGTCATCGACCTTCAAATAATTCTGTCAAAACACGTCTTTGAACGATGGAAACTAATTTCAACTTTCATATACTGGTCATACAAGTTCCTTATCCTGTTGGTGAAACGGGCACTGTAAAAACCTATCGTGTCTAAAAGTTAAGTACTTGTTTGTACATTAAACAATGTTCGGTCCATGTTAATCACCGGCACGTCCTTTCAAAAGCATCTGTTAACCGTTGTATGTTTTATGTTCCCATATGTATTTATATCGTGTAGTTAACTTTCGTGGGCGGTAGGTGGGGATCAAAACTGATTTTTTATGGCTTTTCGAACGTCAAAATCAGTTTTGATTGTTCCGTAGGGCCTTTAAATAATCGCATTTGTCGAAGAACCCCATTGATGATTATGCCGATGGGTTGTTTGTTCGCATTTGCTATTATTTGACATTACATGTTAGGTGTCCAGTTCTGTGAGTAACTAGTGTATTTTACTGTATTCAGTTTCATTTTATTGAGTTTTGTATTATTGTTTGTAATCTATCTCGTTAATCCTGACCTTGCTATCTTTATGTTCATTTATATGTATTGTAAATACTGTTAGATGAGTCCTGTGACGTCATTAGTTTTTGCATTCGTATTTTTTTCTGTATGTTGACCTACATTTAGTTCAATCCTTGACCTTTCAGTACTTGCGATTTCTATGCTTAGTTTTGTAAAATCATTTATTTTTGTGAAATTGTCAATTGTATCTCGTACTTCTGTGTTGTAAACTTTTGGTTAATAAATTGTATTGTTTGTATTTATCTCATATATTAATAACATAATGATATTACTATAAATTGATTTTAATGATATGGTAAATTAATTTGATTAATTTTTATTAAATTAGATGATGACTTCGGTGACGTCATCACTTTGCAGTAGTCCAATACATGATTAAGGCATTTTATATATTATGACTAGGGCATACTAGCATTATATATATTTATTAATAACTATAAAATTTATGGTCCGCCTTGTGTAGGACATAAATATCAAATATTAATTAGTACACTGTCCTAGTACTACAGTGTTTACTTGGCACATATAATTAATTAAATAGGGATTTTATCCATAATTATTTGAGGAGAATATTAGTGCATGATATAATTCAGCATCATAAATTTATAAGGGCATAATACATTGGTATAAGGTAATGAGTGAACATTATTGATATAAATTAATTTGGTATAAAATATTTGTGGAACTTATAACTAATAATACAATAATATTACAGTTGGATATATTGAGTAATTATCTTCTGTTGCATATACATATAATTAGATATTTGACTGAGTAAGTATATTATTGAATTAAAATGGCTACTTTTGACCAATTTGTTAAAATTGGAAAAGATTTTGGCTATAAAGGACAGGAACTTCGTCAGTATGCTGAAGAACAACTAGCTATTGCGGAACAAAAAGAGATTGAGAGAAAAGCTGCATTGAAGAAAGAAGAAGAAGAACGTTAACTTAAGTTAGAAAAGCAAAGAGAAATTGCTGGACAAGAAGAAGAGAATAAAATGAAACAAGAAATGGAATTGGCACGTCTTAAGTTGGAAACTGCAAGATTACAGGCACAAAGTGCTAATACGAGCCAGAATGATAATTTTCAAAATGGATCTTCATCCAGTCAGAACAAACCTTATTATAACTTTAAATTACCACATTTTAAGTTGAACGTCGACGACCTTTCATCATACCTGGCACGTTTTGAACAGGTATGCATAACAAATAACTTACCTAAACATGCATGGGCACTTAAACTAAATGAATTCCTGGATGGTGAACCATTAACTGCAGCTCAGAATGTTGATCCAACAATAGTTAGTGATTATGACGCCATTAAGGCCTTATTATTACGGCGTTTCCATTTAGACGAAGAGGGGTGCAGATTACGTTTTAAGAGTATTTTTCCAGATTCCAATAAAGACTTTACAGGTTTTATTGCGAACATACGCTATACTTTTAACAGATGGGTTGAATTGGCAGGTGTTAACAAATCATATGACAAACTAGTTGATTTGTTACTGAGGGATAAAGTGTTATCCTCTGTCAGCCCACCGTTCTTTGCTTATTTGCAAGAACGAAAACCATCTACGATTGATGATTTGGAAAAAAATGGCAATAAATTATTGTACCGCCCATCCGAGTGCGAGAATTTCTAACTCTTTAATAAGAGAACTTCTACCGGTAGCCTCCAGTATGTCATACCATGGTTATGACAAACCAAGAACACGCAGCGTAGGTAGAAGTCGCTTCAAAGGAAATTATAATGCTAATTTTCATAAGGGGCCAAATAATTATAACAATAGGAGTGATTTTAATAGAGGAAGACCACAGAATAGGAATCAGTCACTTCAGTTTAGATACAACAATAGTCAACACAATACAAATCATAACCGATCATACAACTCTAATACTGGTAATAGTTGGAATAACTATAATCAAGGCTCGAGACACAGAGATAACAGTCACTACAGGGGACAACGAAATAATTCCGATGATTATTCTCGTCAGCGGTCCCAGTCTCGTAGATCATCTCATTATGATCACCATACAGGGGCAGCAGTTACTAATAATACAACCTCAGATGTTCCACAAAACGATAAAGTAATACAATCTTCTGCTACAAGTTACGCTATGAATTATAACGTGGCAAATAGTTGCCCAGAATGTAATCTTGTATTTCAGAAGGCAAAGGAGACTGTATTAAACTGCGGACACATCCTTCCAGAAGTTGGTCTAGCGGCTAACGATGGAACAGGCTCTCTTATATTTAACAGAGGGATAGTAAATGGGTCTATCGTCTCTGTTTTGAGAGATTCCGGATCCACAACTATTGGAGTTCGACAATCATTGATCCATCCAAGTTGTGCGACAGGGGAATATGTCAGGTGCATGATATTTGGTGGGACTGTAGAATGTTACCCCACTGCTATAATACATGTTAACACACCTTTTTTTACAGGTAATGTTAAGGTATGCATGTTGAAAAATCCTATTGCAGATCTCATGATGGGTCGTATTCATGGCAGCAAGGATTGCACACCAGAAGAAATTGTGGAATGGGAAATGAAACATTTGCAATTTTATGGCAATGCTAACGCCGTCATTGCAATGACTACATTACGTGCCAAGAATATGAATACATGTGGAACAGCAGTTTCCTATTTCAGTTTGAGTACTATTCCAGAAGTTGATGAGGAGAAAGATGAGACTCATCGACAAAATAATAATGATACTAAAGTATTGATACACCCAGTGGTAGGTAGGAGATCATTCCGAGGGAGATATACCTTTCCTCGACAAGATACTACTGCTAATTCGGAAAATAGATGTTGGCGACAGGATCAGGCTACAACGGATACAAAGAAAACTGTTGGCGTTGTCAACATTAAAAAGGAGAGTACTAAGAATAATAAAATGTTGAAAAATAATGTTGGATTTAATATTAATGGAAAGATAACAAATAAAATTAATACCAGCACATTGAAACAAAAGAATGTAGGTCGTTCTTTTGATCCGTCTACGACTACACGTGCTACAAATACATTATTACAGGGTAAGGGTCTCCATACTCAGGCCCAACATATTATTCCAATCTATAGAAAGAATTATACTTACATGAGGGACATACATTGCAATGTACCTCAAGCAACTAAGGTTGCACATCAATCTTTTTCCCATGTTAGTGACAATGGTCCTACTTATATTGGGAAGGGTGCATATTCTCGCACCGTGTTAGTGCGCAATTTGCTACGAGATACTACATGGCAGGCACTTGGCAATTTCTTCAATTATACTGCAGACGTTAAGTTTGTGCGTCTGTTGCCACATACCAATAGCAGGTATGATGAGGCGTTGGTTACCTTCAGTAACAATAGAGATGCTCGAATGGTTGTCGAGCGTGATAATGGTGTTTATTTTCATCACTATTCGTTAAAGTTACAATTAGTACCTGATTCTGCGTCACGCAGATAACAGGTTACATTAACTCGGTTCGTCACATCTTTGATGACTCAGCATAGTCAGTCATCATCATTTTTTTTTCTTTCCTAGTAATCTATTCGGACATACATTAGTTACAGTAGACTCTTCTATTAGGTAACACTTTTGCTATCTTGTCTACTATGTCACTTTGTATTTCTGTCTTCATTTGTTTTACCATACTTACGATAGAAAATAACTTTGTTGATTATTCTACACTATCGCTAATACAGGAAGAAGAATTTTTTTTCCTGAGGTACAGATGGCATTACCTGTACCAATAGTACAACCTACTGAATCTTGGCGGGATATAACCATCTCTTCTTCGGTTACACCGCAACAGCATCAGAAGATTGCTGATCTCTTACAATCATTCCCAGATGTGCTGACAGACGTACCTGGTCGCACATCAGCGATCTCTCATGACATTATTCTTAATGATGATACACCAATCCGTGTACATCCCTATTCTGTCCCACTACATTTTCTTAGTAAAACAACTCAAGAACTTGATCAGATGTTGTCTCTAGGTATTATTGAGCCTAGTAACTCTCCATTTTCTTCACCACTAGTCATTGTCAGAAGGAAGGACAACAACATTCGTGTATGCGTGGACTATAGGAAGCTAAATGCTCAGACTGTAGTTGATAGCGAACCACATCCACTTCTTGACGATTTACTTCCTCGTCTATCCAACGCAACAATTTTCACAAAGATAGACTTAACTAAAGGATACTGGCAGATACCATTAACCGAAAAAGCTAAATACTACACAGCGTTTTCCACTCCACAAGGTCTTTACCGGTGGAATGTGATGCCTTTTGGGCTTGTGAACGCTCCAGCTACCTTTATTCGCATGATGCGAAATATTTTATCAGGTAAACCAGACATCATTACATACATCGACGATATATGCTTATTTAGTTCGTCATTTGAGGAACATTTTTCGGGGCTTAGATGTGTTTTGGAAATACTGCGGGATAATCATTTAACCGCGAAACCTACGAAAATACAAATTGCGTTTCAGGAGATAACCTTCCTGGGACATATTATTGGAGCGGGACGTATTCAAACGGTTCCTAGTACGGTTTCAAAAATCTTAAACTTATCAGTTCTTCAAACGAAGAAGCAAGTTAGGAGCTTATTAGGGTTAGTCCAATACTACAGCAGATTTGTACCTAACTTGTCATCCATCACGGCTGTCTTGTCATCATTGTTAAAGAAAGACATGCCGTTGAAAGTGACATGGACTGACGAATGCGACAAAACGTTTCGAAAAATATTGAATATATTTTCAAATCCACCTATTTTGAGACTACCTGATGCTTCTAAAAAGTGTATCCTTCGTACAGATGCCAGTAATTACGGGATTGGCGCTTGTTTGCTCCAATGTCACGAAGACATACTACATCCGACTCTTTACATCTCACGCAAACTCAAGACGCCAGAAACTAAATATTCGACTGTGGATAAAGAGTTATTGGCTGTCGTGTGGGCCATCAACAAATTAGAAAATTTTTTACTGGGTGCGCCCTTCTTGATCCAAACTGATCAGAAGGCGGTGGCATCCTTACGTCGCTCTAATCACAAAAGCTCGAAACTTACGAGGTTTGCTATCCTCCTACAACCCTTCGAATTCACCATTGAATACATATCAGGGACAGAAAACATCGTGGCCGACGTACTCTCAAGAAATCCTTCGGAAGACGATTCATGAATGCGGATAGTCTTCAAATAACTTCACAAAAGTAATCATACCAAGAGACAGAATCCGATCAACGAATTATCCACCTATGAATGAAACGTCAACGATTATTCAGAGAAACAAACAATAGAGACGTTAGTCAAACGAGATTAATGAAAGCAAGAGACATAGTGTTCATATTTACACGTGGACTTTGGCTTGTGTCCATTACTAATACAACTGTTACCAAGATAGCCGGAAAGAATATCTGAATTCAAATTGGACAAATTTCGTTATGTGACATGACTAATTGAACGTTATGAAACTTAAATTCATTCAGGATCGGAACATTTAAACAGTTTTCGAATGGAACTTTCCGTAGATCCTTAAGGAAAATAAAGACGTCTGGATCTTCATATCCAAGATTACTTAGTTCTACTTATTGATTGAATTAATAAAGAAATAAAATAAAATTGAAATGTGAGGAAAAAAAAATAAGAAAATGAAATATGAAAAAAAAAATATAAGAAACAATATAAGAAAGAAAACAAATGAATCTCACACAATTCTTAGATAATATTCTTAGATGTAATTAGGAATATGATAACGATATAATATATTATTATTTATTTAGTTAATTTTATTAGTTAGTAATTACTCTACACACATATTTAATCTTAAAAACACCACCTACTGATTTTATACCTTAGTTTTCTGCACTTTACTTGTCTTTACTCCTCATTTGTCTTTTTCTTATGACATCTTCTTTCACTTTCGTTAATTAGATTGTCAATAACTTGATTTCTTACACATACACTATGAGTAATTAGTTTATTTTTAATTGGTTATAATAATTTCGTGACATCTCACTTTCGTACTTAGTTAACACTTACGTTAATTAATTAGTTAATTAGTTAACGACTGTCGACAATCCTCTGGGTAATTTAATTTACATGTATAGCATGACTGTTAATATATTACATGATTTATATATTATCGACATGACCACAACACTGTTCTAGACAGAACATCGTAGGCCATAGGTCGGGCTTTTGTTAAATTTTTCATGTGTTTGAGTAAGATAGTTCAAAAAAAAATCTATCTAATAGATTTTTTTCCCCGGCGGGCAGGGAATTGTTACGGTATTTTATTGAAGTCGTCTGCTATGGTTGGCAGTGTGCTACTTCTAGGGTCACAGCGTTTAATATAATTTGATGTTAAGAATTCACGGACTACTGAACGCTATATACACGATCGATTTATGACGTGTTAGCGTTGATAGGTCACGCATCGTGACTTAGATACGAGACCCTTTTTACGTTGACCGTCAAGCTGTGAAGACGCGTCCTAGATCCGTCCAGTGTTGGGCATTGTATTGCCACATATCTGTATAATTACTTCGAAGTAGGGACTCAGGGTCAGTCCAAAGTTATATGAATCAAATAATATAAATAAGTTAGTATATAACCAATCTTCAAGGAAAGATTATTTACAGTCCATAATATCATATTCATCAGACTCATACGCTCATTGTCGGCCGTTGGAATCCTCAACCGCGTGTGCACATAGCTATGCTGTTCTGGCTATATTAATTCATTTTACTGGACACGGACTGATAATATTATATGGATTCAAATGTACTCAATTATAGATGTATGCTTATAATGAATAATACTTGTGATGTCTTCATCCGTTGTTTCGTCAATAAACATTGGACTCAATCAAGGACTTACCCCCGTTACTTCGATTGCGGTTGGTTGCTTCAACTTCCATTGTTGATTGTTGTTTGACCTAATGAACTCTTTTTCATAAGAAGTTTATACTAGTAATAATGAGGTTCGTACGGAACCAATGTTTTCTTGGACACTCATTAATCAATGAAAACCTTTGTGTTGACCTCAACTGAGATAATGATAAACAAGCAAAGCATACATATTCAACTAATAATAAGAGAATGAAAGACCCAGCAACCGAAGCTCCCCGCAACAATGTGTAGTATGTAAAGTATATATTACAAGCGATATTCAGTACCTATGGAGAGTTGCATTGCATGTGGTATCCTGTACCGTAAGAGAGTTGTAAATATGTTCTTTGAACGTGGAATCCTGTACCCTGAAGAGTTGCAAATATGTTCATTGAGCGTGGTATCCCTGAATATGCGACGGGATCAATAGTCCAATCCGTCGTTGGCAGTTAAGGTTAAAAAATACAACGTGAAAGATGCGACTTGTGCAGCTGTGCGAAAAAATCGATAATCAATAGTGAGTAGATTATGACAATGTTTTTGGAAGTATTAAATAATGACGTCATAAAAAGAGTCAACGGAGTGATGTGCGTGACCCAAGGAACAGTATGTTCGATAATCACAGCCATATATGTAGTATAGTTGACTTGATTCACAACGTGTCATCGGATGGAGATGATAGGTGACGAGATAACGAGTCAGCCATAACATTTTCCGACCCAGGGATCGATTGAATAGTGAAGTTAAATGGCTGAAGGAGAATTGAAAATCTGGCCAATTTTGGACTCTTCTGGTTGGCGCAGCGAAGACCAGCCACCGATTTCTGGTCGGTCTGAATAGTAAAAGGTGCGCCTAGCAAAAATCGTTCCAGTTTCTGAATCGACCAGACAACTGCAAGTAATTCTTTGTCAATGACAGAATATTTCCTTTCCGCGTCTGTGAGCTTTCTCGAGATAAACGGTGTCGGGTGTAACATCCCATCATGCTCTTGAAGGAGACTGGCACCAAAGCCAAAGTTATTCGCATCTGTACGAAGAACATAATCTTTAGTAATATTTGGTAACCTCAAAATAGGAGGTTTAGAAAAAATGTCTAGAATTTTATGAATCGTGATATTACATTCATTAGTCCAACTTACCCTGGCAGGCATTCCTTTCCGTAACAGTGAAGACAATACAGCAGTTATAGTAGACACGTTAGGGATAAACCTACTGTAATATTGAACTAACCCTAACAAACTGCGAACCTGCTTCGTAATAGTCGGGATAGACAAGTTGAGAATCTCAGAAACATTTTGAGGTATAGTCTGAATACGCCCAGGACCAATGGTATGACCAAGGAAAGTAATTTCCTTAAACGCAATTTGGACTTCAGTAGGCCTTGCAGTAAAAGTGTGCAATCGTAACGTGTCCAATAAGGAACTAAGTCCGACGAAATGTTCCTCAAACGATGAACTAAATAAACAGATATCATCAATATAAGTAATGATACCCGATCTATTTCCTAATATTTTTAACATCATGCGAAAAAATGTTGCAGGTGCGTTCATTAGCCCAAAAGGCATGACATTCCACTGGAATAGTCCTTGTGGAGTCGAAAACGCAGTAAGATGTTTGGCTTGATCCGTTAGAGGAATCTGCCAATATCCCTTTGTGAGGTCTATTTTAGTAAATAAAGTAGCTGTAGCTAGACGAGTAAGTAAATCGTCAAGAAGTGGATGTGGTTCACTATCAGCAACAGTTTTAGCTTTAATTTTCTATAATCCACACATAATCTAATGTTATCTTTCTTTCTGACAATGACTAGTGGTGAGGAATAAGAAGAATTGCTGTTCTCGATAATTCCTAAATTTAACATTTGTTCAAGTTCTTGAGCTGTCTTACTCTGGTAGTGAATTGGAACTGGATAGGGACGAAGACGAATAGGTATATCATCTGTGAGGATGATATCGTGAAAGATTACCGATGTTCGATCTGGCAAATCAGTCAGAACATCAGAAAAGGATTCTAAAAGATTAGAGATCTGTCGATGTTATTGTGAGGTTATAGAAGGAGAAGTAGATACATCTCGCCAAGATTCTGTAGCATTTAGAGTAGGTAAAGGCAAAGACATGTGAATATCAGGAAAAGAAGATTCCTCCTCCTGAATCACCGAAAGACTCGAATAGTGACAAGAACTAACGACGTTGTCATCAAGATCATGAAAAATTGATTGCAAATGCTCAGGACGAGTATGAAACTCTTTAAGCATATTAATATGAAAGATTTTCTTTTGACCCTTAACATCTAAAATGTAATCAACATCAGAAATCCTATCCATCACTTTAAATGGACCATTCCATGCAATGAGTAACGTATTGTCTTTCCGAGGAAGCAACACAAAAGCTTCATCACCAGGAAACAGTTGACGTAGACGCCTATTTTTATTCTGAAACAGACGTGACTTATATTTGGCAGCCTCTGAACAAGCTGTAGCCAACTGACAAGCGTCGACAATTTTCTTACGCAAGTTGATAACGTACTCATAGGATGACTGTGTCCTGAGTCATCTCAGAGTCAACAAGTAGATCTTTAATTAGACCCATTGGACCCCTTGGTGGAGCACCAAAAACGAGCTCAAAGGGAGAGAAGCCGGTCTGTTCATGCGGCACTTCTCGATATGCAAAAAGCACAGCTGGTAGGACACGGTCCCAATCTTGAGGATACTTAATAGTAACCTTGTGCAACAGTTGTTTGAGAGTTCTGTTAAGCCTCTCCGCTGAACCATTGCTCATGGGGTGATATATGCTACTTAGACTCTTACCTATATTAAGAGTTTTCATAATTGATGTCATGGTATCCGAAACAAATTGAGACCCATGATCTGAAAGTAGTTTTCTAGGAAAACCTATTCTCGAAAAGATCAGAAGAAGTGCATCCGCTACGTCAGATGTAGAGGTATGCTTGAGAGGGATGGCTTCTGGCCATCGAGTGCACAAATCAATGCACGTGAGGACAAACCTGTGACCTCTGGCAGAAGGTAGTAGAGGACCAATAATGTCAATGGCCATCTTGTCAAAAGGACGGCCCGATATGTCACATGCCTGGATTGGAGCTGTATGGAACGCTCCTCGAGACTTGACTTCCTGGCATGTAACACATGAGCGTACGTATAACGATACGTCTCCGGAAACACATGGCCAAAAGAATGAAGATAGCACTCTAGAACGAGTACGAGTGTATCCCATATGACAAGCGCAGTATGCGTCATGTGCATGTCTTAAGATATATGGCCTCAAAGCAAGAGGAAACATTACCTGCTGTTTGAAATTAGAATGACCCATCATCATCTCATCTCAACCCATAACCCGTCATGGGTCGTAGGGGTGCCATGGTGGAAGCATCAGCAGACAGGGTCCTCCACTGCTCTCTATTCTCAGCAATGCGTACAAGTGTGGAGAAACCGTGTCCTGCCCATTCTTTGATGTTATCAGCCCAGGATTTTCTTTGCCTTCCTCTTCTCCGTTTACCTTCGACTGTTCCCTGGAGGATCGTTTTCGAAAGGGAGTCATGACGAGTTACATGCCCAAACCAGGCAAGCTTTCGACGTTTCACTATTGACAAAAGTGGTTCTTGATGGCCTGCATAGGTGTTTATCTTCTCTCTAACATAGACATTTGTTTTGTGCTCTTTATAGCAAATGCGCAAAATTCTTCTATAACATTTATGCTCGAAAGCCTGAATCCTTCGCTCCGTATCTGCAGTGAGTGTCCAGCCCTCACACCCATACAAGAGAATAGATAATACAAGTGATTTGTATAATTTGATCTTCACAGGAAAACTGATGTTACTTTTCCAGGTCACATTCAACCTTGTCATGGCAGCTGAGGCCATCTCAAGTCTTGTCTTGATTTCTTTATTTGATCTTCCATCACTACATATAGTGGACCCGAGATATTTAAAGGTGTTAACTTCTTCTAACGTTTGCCCATTTAACGTAATGTTGGTCGGAACATGTTTCTTATGGCTATTCACCAATATCTTGCTTTTTTCTATATTAATTTCCATCCCATATGTTCTTGTTACTTTCTCCATTCTAGAGGTAAGGTCTTGAAGTTCTGATTCTGTTCCAGCTATCAGATCAATATCATCAGCAAAACGTAGATTACACAGAGGTCGGCCTCCAATCGATATGGTTGATTTATAATCGTAGAGAGCCTCCTGCATAATATGTTCTAGATAAATGTTAAAGAGCACTGGTGACAGGATACATCCTTGGCGAACTCCTACAGTTGTTTTGAAAAATTCTCCAATGTCATTGCTTGCAAAAACAGCACTGCTTGCGTCCTTGTATAGTGCTTCAATGATATCTATGATGTTGGTATCAAAATTGAATTTTCTCATTATTTGCCATAAACCTTCATGCCAGACTCGATCGAAGGCTTTTGTGAAATCGATGAAGTTATGGTATAAATCATGTTGATGCTGGAGATGTTTTTCGATCAGTAATCTAATATTGAAGATTTGTTCTGAGGTACTTCTTTTGGTCTAAAGCCAGCCTGTTCCTCTGACAAGATTTCTTCTGATTTCTGTTTTATTCTGTTCAAAAGTATCCTTAACATCACCTTACTTGGATGACTAATAAGGCTAATGGTTCTGTAGTTCTTGCACATTTTTAGATTTCCTTTCTTTGGAAGCGGTATTACTAATGACTGCGTCCATTCTTTTGGCCATTTTTTTGTACTCCATATCTTCTGGCAAATTGTTGTCATGATTTTTACTATATCTGGTCCTCCATATTTCAAGAGCTCTGCTGGTATATTATCCACACCCGGTGACTTCCCTCCTTTCATCGAACATATAGCCTCTTCCACTTCTTCCCGTAGTATTGCTGCATTTCCGAGTTCTCTGTTTTCGCACTTAATGTTGTTTAATATGCCTAAGTCAGTGTCAAGTTTACAGTTATATAATTCTTTACAATATTCTGTCCACCTTCTCATTACAGCTGTTTTTTCATTGAGCAGAGTGTTACGTGCAGTCTTTGATATCTTACAATATTATACATAGGTAATTTTTTGTGCTTAAGGGAAAGTCATTATTGAGTTACTTCCCTTGAAAGTTGTGCCATCTCTTCGATCAAACTCCGCGGATAAATCCATTTTACTGCGATTTATTCGTTGTTTGGGTAATAATAGATTGTTCTTGCTTCAGAATATCTATGGCCTGAATTTATGTGTATTGTTTGTCTGAGTAGGACGAGTCTGTCTTATATCTGTATATCTTTACATATCTAAGTCGAACTATATGTTCTGTTGTCTCTAGAGAGGTCAAAGGCTATTCGGCGGATGTGTCGCTAGAGTGTGGTGTGATTTGGCTTCGTCCTGATAGGGACTGTGTGTTTCCTATGTCGGCCTGTCGCCGGGAAAAAGTGATCTCAGTATTTGTGGGGAAAGTGATAGTCGTCTAGACCTATCGTGTATGCTTTACCCCAGTGTTTAGTCGTATTGCCAAGGAATGGCAGTTTCATATTTCCTCTACCAAGGTAATCAAAGATACTCTTATGAACTCTCGATCGAAGCCACCATTTTCGATAGTTACGATTTGAATGTCTAAGAGAATATATTTGACTCGATGAAAACGACTTCGATTCCTAGCAGCACTATATTCTGTAGAATGCAGTCAATTGTTCATGATCAAATCTACAGAGCAATGAAATGTTTTATGAATGACTAACTTTAGGACAGATTCATTATCTGTATCCAAACGTGAGTGACAGCTCACGAGTGAAGCCATCTTGGAACCAAAACATGTAGTGACTTTCAAGAAGAGAAAAGGGATGCCCGTATTATCGCTTGTTTAGTCCAGAGATCACTGCTACACATGAGAACCCATTGCTAGCGGTTCAATATTATTATATGAAAAAATATGTGCTGAACATTATGTTGAAGAATCGTCGCTAAACGAGATTAGGTTTAGAAGCCATCTGAAATATTGTTTATAAGCTGACGTGCTCAGTCAGTGAAGTCAGATGATTTATATGTATGGGCGATACTGAGGGCTTGGCTACTGACAGTCCATTATAATATTAATCTACATGAGTGCCCATGTAACATAACATTGCAAGACCATTTATCCACTGTACTATGATGTATTATGCCAACCTGTGATTTGTCACTATCTGTGCTGTCGAGTGTGTACGTCCAATTAAACTTTAGAAAAGGTACACAGTCGTTGGTGTCGATGACTTCCAGTCATACATGAGTGTGAGAAAAGAACATTTGTCAACAACACGAACCTTTATCATCATTCGCACATTATACACTCAATCCATGTCTACACACCACTGCGTAGGTCAAGTTGACATTCCATACACTACAGTGGAGCAAACAACACCATAGAGATCTTATCAACTGATGATGATGATGATGTCTGCTTCCATCCACTTATATCTATCTTTTGGTGGATATCATTAACGGGAATAAAAATCCAACATTATCAACCTTTATCAACTGGTGGACCAGCTTTCTGGGTTTGACCTCGCAGAAGTTCAGAAGTCAACAGATTACCGATACCAGACCGTTTCCTGTGGCTGATACGACACACTTGCAGTATTGGTTTGCTCTTTGTCAACACTTCGTCACGTGACCTGTCAAGTGAATGCGGTATGTAGGTCAGCGTTGTTGACATTTTTTACATTAGACATTACAGAGTTTCACAGAACAGTTGGATCAATTCTTGTCAATGTTAACAGGAAGACAGTATTTGTGAACTAAGAAGTCCTATTTTCATCGATGGATCTTCTTGTTTTCCATATATGAACTTTAATATTTAAGGCCAGAATGTTTAATTGAATAAAGTGGCAGTTTGTTTATTTTCATAAAAATAACTTTGCCATTACTGTAAAACTGAGCCTATTTTGCAACACATACTATCATACACATAATTTATATATATTTATGTTTACATGTTATTTGTTTGTATAGTATGTTAGTTTCTATGTCAGCGGGTTGTGTTTAAGGTTGGGCGGCGTCCTCACAACAGAATATCCCACGTCATAGAGGGTCCGTTGTGGGCGTTTTCTATAGGTGCAATTTTCTTGATTGAAAATTTGCTGCGACAACTGTTGCTTTTGTGTTAGCTGTGAAGTCTGTAATTATTGTTATTTTTGTAATATTTCTTTGTTCTTTAGTTTTGTTTTGATTTGTTTGTAATTTGTTGGTCTAACCTTTTCTATCTTTCAGTTCTATTCACAATTTATATTCATATATTGTGACGTCATTTGTGTTGTTATTCTTTGCAGATTCAGTGATTATTTTCATTGATTTCCCTATTTGATTTATTTTGATTTCTGCAAACGTTCTTGTATTGTCAGTCCTATTTGTACTTTATGTATTCTGTTGGTTGACATATGTTTTATATAGGTATATTTCATAAGACACAATTGCCTGTGCACTGCACTTGGATTATGGTATAAACCAGTACCTGATTATTATTACTATTATACAAGACCTTATTAAAGGCTTGTGACCCACAGATATTGGGATAGTATACTGATTAATCAAGTCATTGAGAACTTGTGGTATTATTATTGATTCAGGTGATTAGTATTATTGTTAGACATCATGTCTACTTTAGATTACTTCATTACACAAGGGAAAGCCCTTGATAAGACTGGTCAACAATTAGAACAATGGGCAGTTGCTCAATATGACAAAGCATTAGCTGCAGAAGAGAGAAGAGCTATGGCAGAAGAGAAAAGATTAGCTGCAGAAGAAAGAAAAGCTATGGCGGAAGAGAAAAGATTAGAAAGAGAAGCTGAGGCTGCTGCTGAACAAAAGAAATTGCAGATGCAGGTGGAGGAAAGGAGATTTGAAGCTGAACAAAAAAAATTAGAAAGAGAAGCTGCGGCTGAACAAAAAAGATTAGACAGTGAAGCTGAACAAAAAAGATTAGACAGGGAAGCTGAACAAAAAAGATTAGACAGTGCAGCTGAACAAAAAAGATTAGACAGGGAGGCTGAACAAAAAAGATTAGATGCTGAAGAGAAAAAAGCAATAAGAGAACATGAATTTGAGTTGGAGAAATTGAGATTGACAAGTATGAGTAATGTTAATCAGGCATCTAGTGGTAATGGTAAACCTTCTACTTACAAGGTTAAGGTTCCACCGTTCAATCAGTCCAGTGACGATATTACATTCTGGCTGGATAGATTTGAACGTTCTTGTCGTACACATAATGTGGATAAATCACAATACGCTAATCAATTATCAGAAAACTTGAAAGGTGAATCTTTGACTAGATTATGCCTTGTAGGAGAAGCAGATAAGGATAATTATGATGTCATTAGGGCGGCTTTGATAAAAAAATATCAGCTAAGTGAGGAAGGCTATCGCCTTTTATTTAAGACGATGGTACCTGAGACGGGTGTAGAATTCTCAGAATTCACTGCAAAGGCACGTCTCACAGTTGATCGTTGGATTGAGCTTTCCAAAACAGAAAAAACGTATGAAGGACTTATGGATTTGTTGCTCAGAGATAAGATTATGTCATGTGTGAACAAACCTTTCCTTGAATTTATACATGAGCGTAAACCCAAATCTCTAAAAGAAATGGAAGAATATTGTTCCCAATATGTCACTGCACACCCCGACGTGACTTTTGGCAACACTAAGATTAAGGAGAGTATGCCAGTTGCTTCAGCAACACCATACAATCCCAATTATTCACACAGATTTCAGGGACCTCAAAACAGATTTGATAAAAAAGGTAACCATAATAGTTATCAAAACCAAGGTAACCAATCATTTCAGGGTTCTTCTTCAAAGAACTGGAGACGACCTGATAGCTCTCGACACAGGGGTGGTCATAATTATAGGAATTTCCGTAGAGGAAGTAATTATAGAAACTATCAGGGTTATCCGTCTTGGAGTCAACAAGATCATAATTACAGAGATACTCATTATAATGAATATGATAATGGTAACCAAGGGAACTATGACTCAAACCCAAATAGGGGTTACAATAGAGGTAACAATAACTACAGAGGTGATAATAACCGAGGTAGATCTCAAAACAAAAGACATAAACCACATTTTCAGGCAAACTCTGCACAACAAGAGTCCCATGAAGCCTATAAACAGAGTAAAGATAATAATGATGCTAGTAATATGGCATGTGCCGCTTTTGATTTTGGGAGAGCATCTCAGTGCCCCCAATGCAAAACGTTATTTGAGCCAACCACAGTGTCTACTTTAAGCTGTGGCCATCCTCTTCCTGCTCTTCCGGCATCAGTCGCGCATGATGGAAGAGGTTCTCTTGTCTTACATAAGGGTTTAGTGAATAACAATCCAGTCTCTGTGCTATTTGATTCTGGATGCACCACAATTGGTGTTAGGCAGTCACTCGTAGATCCTTCCCGTGCCACTGGACAAGTAGTCAAATGTGTAACATTTGGCGGCACATTAGAGAAATACTCTACTGCTATCATTAGGATTGCTACTCCTTTCTTTACAGGAGATGTACACGCATGTCTTCTTCCGAATCCGATCGCTGACCTCATCATCGGTCGCATTCATGGAGTCAAGGAATGCACTCCGCAACAAATTTCCACGTGGGAAAGGCAAAACATGCAGATTGCTAACGCTGTAGTCACTAGAGCTCAGGCTCTTAATATGCCTCAAACTTCATCTACTGAAGATAATGAAGTGCATAACCAAGATAATCCCTTGGTAATTTCTCGTGACTCGTTTATAAAACAGCAAGAAGATGATCCCACTCTGAAGAAATTCTTCATTCTTGCAACTAAAGGTGATCCGAATAAAGACACAAGTCGTAAATCGTGGATTACAAAGAAGAATGGCGTACTTGTACGTATGGTTCAAGACTCCATTACGTCAAGTCATTCTCAAATCCTGGTTCCCAAGAATTTGAGAGTTAAAATTTTGCAGCACGCTCACGACTCTCAGTGTGCTGGACACATGGGTTTTTCCCGTACTAAGTCAAGAGTCCTTGCGGCTTTCTTTTGGCCATTGGTAAACAAGGACATACGGATTTATTGTCGATCTTGTAAAGTATGTCAGGAAGTTAAATCCAAAGGTCCACGGCATGCTGCACCCATTCAGGCGGCGGACATTCCTATTCGGCCGTTTCAAAAAATGGCCATAGACATTATTGGTCCATTTAAGATCAAGTCTGCCAGAGGACATCAGTTTATCTTGACGTGTGTTGATATGTGCACACGTTGGCCAGAGGCTATTCCTCTGAAGAGCATTACTACTGCTGATATTGCAGATGCTCTTTGGCTTATATTTTCTCGTCTGGGGTTCCCCGGAGAGATATTGTCAGACCATGGCACCCAACTAATATCAGATACCA
Organism: Oreohelix idahoensis; assembly: GCA_024509875.1. Taxonomy (NCBI): domain Eukaryota; kingdom Metazoa; phylum Mollusca; class Gastropoda; order Stylommatophora; family Oreohelicidae; genus Oreohelix; species Oreohelix idahoensis. The sequence goes on from JAMPIV010004753.1 coordinate 33,838, forward strand.
TGTCTCAAGTAATGTCTACTCTGCAGATAGATAGATCTTTAAGTAGTATCTACCATCCAATGTCTAATGGTATGGTCGAACGCCTTAATAGAACACTTAAAAACTTACTGGGGAAGATAACTGAGGATCATCCTCAAGACTGGGACAGAGTTTTACCTGCGGCCCTCTTCGCTTACAGAGAGGTACCCAATGAACATACGGGATTTTCTCCCTTTGAACTCGTCTTTGGCGCGCGTCCGCGTGGCCCTATGTCGTTGCTTCACGATCTCATAACATCTGACAATATTGACGATGACACAAAGTCATCCTACGAATATGTCATCGCGTTGAGACAAAAAATTATCGAAGCATGCAAATTAGCAACTTCTTCTTCTGAATTTGCGAAACAGAAGGCAAGGCAATTTGCCAATAAGAAGAGATGCTTACGACAACTTTGTCCTGGTGACAAAGCATTTGTATTACTACCTTGTAGGGAAAACAGATTACTTATTTCTTGGAAAGGTCCGTACGATATAATATCGAAAATTTCCGATGTCGACTATATTGTCGATATTGATGGGAAGCATAAAACCTTCCACATCAATATGCTTACTGAATTCCATGAACGTCCGGATTATTTGCAACCCATTTTCCAAGCAACGGACAATTCTCCAGTACAACATGGTCATTACTCATCACTGTCCGTGATACAGGATGAGGAAACAAGTTTTTCAGATGTAAATCTTCCTCTTCCAATGATCCCACTTCATTCCAGTGAATCATGGAAGAACGTTACTGTCTCTCCTGATTTGTCTCTAGGAGAACAGCGACAAGTTTCAACTATGTTGCAAACATTTCAGGATGTACTCACTGACATCCCTGGACAAACGAATGTCATTCAACATGACATTGTTCTAACTGACCATACTCCTATTAGGGTTAGACCTTATCCTATACCTATACATTTTCAAGCACAGGTCGAGAAAGAGTTGGATGAGATGATAGATTTGAAAATAATCGAACCATCCACCTCTGCATATTCTTCGCCGATGGTTATTGTGCGTAAAAAAGACAATAACATACGTCTTTGCGTTGACTATCGAAAATTGAATCAAGTAACGAAGTTCGATGCCGAACCTATGCCTTTACTGGAAGAGCTACTTACTCGACTCTCCAAATCTCATTTTTTCACTAAACTTGATTTGTCTAAAGGATATTGGCAAGTTCCTTTATCTGAACGCGCCAAACCTCTCACGGCTTTTTCAACACCTAGAGGTTTGTTCCAATGGAATTTTATGCCTTTCGGTCTTATGAACGCACCAGCTACGTTCGTACGCATGATGCGCCGAATCCTATCTTATCGGTCAGATGTCATTGCATATCTAGACGACATCTGTCTTTTCAGCGATACTTGGGAAGATCACTATTCAGGGTTAGATGAATTGCTGTCTACTTTGCGTGAGCACAACCTGACAGCGAAACCCTCTAAAGCCTATATTGGTTTTAGCGAAATTTCTTTCCTAGGCCACCGAGTTGGTCATGGTTTCCTAAAGACAGAGGACCATAATACTAGTAAGATACTTAACATCTCAATCCCTAAGACTAAAAAACAGGTGAGAAGTCTGTTAGGTCTTATTCAATTTTATGGCAGATTCATTCAGAATCTATCCTCTATCATGGCACCTCTCTCAACACTTCTAAAGAAAGGTTCGCCTAATGTGGTCCACTGGTCTCAGGAATGCCAATGCTCTCTGGATAAGATTAAAACACTGTTTTCAACACCACCTATTTTAGTGCTACCCACTAAAGATAAGACATTCGTTCTTCGTAGTGACGCTTCATCCACTGGGATTGGAGCGGCACTAATGCAAGAGTACTCTGGAACTCTGCATCCTGTAATGTATATTTCCAGAAAACTTAATGCGGCAGAAAGGAATTATTCGGTTTTAGACCGTGAGCTATTAGCTATGGTTTGGTCGATCCTCAAACTACAGAGATTCCTTCTAGGCGCACATTTCATAGTAGAAACCGACCAAAAAGCTCTTACTGCTATACAGAGTAAGAATTTGAAGAGCTCGAGGTCTACTCGATATGCAATTGCTCTTCAACCTTTTCATTTCTCTGTGCGAGCTATTCGTGGATCAGATAATGTGATGGCAGACATTCTGTCAAGATGCCCACATGATTCCACATAACTATTAGGGCTTAGACTTCTTGATATGTCTAGTTCTATAGTAGTTCCTTTTCTATATCATGATAGATACACATTTGTAATTTAATAATATAATGATTGTATCACTACATAGCGGTTCATTGATGTTTATTCACCGCTGTGCTTTGATGATTTTTTCTTCATAAATCATAAATTTAAGATATCTAATACGAAATGATGATATGAATTTTTTAGGCATTGTGTAATTGCCAGAATTGTATTATACTTTGATGACACCTTCCTGGAAAAATATACTTGTAGAGAAATAATTTCTCTCAGTTTATGAGACACATTCTCACCAGTCGCTCCATAAGTCGACTTAGCCTCATATTAGGCGTTATAGGTATTCCTGATATTTTCATCTGCGCATTATTCATGCGTTGTGAGCCTATTGTACGTTGCTCCTAGATGTATTTCAAAAAAAAAAAAATGTTCCATTTTTTTTTTCCCGGGAGGTGTGGTAAGACTGTTACGTGCAGTCTTTGATATCTTACAATATTATACATAGGTAATTTTTTAGTGCTTAAGGGAAAGTCATTATTGAGTTACTTCCCTTGAAAGTTGTGCCATCTCTTCGATCAAACTCCGCGGATAAATCCATTTTACTGCGATTTATTCGTTGTTTGGGTAATAATAGATTGTTCTTGCTTCAGAATATCTATGGCCTGAATTTATGTGTATTGTTTGTCTGAGTAGGACGAGTCTGTCTTATATCTGTATATCTTTACATATCTAAGTCGAACTATATGTTCTGTTGTCTCTAGAGAGGTCAAAGGCTATTCGGCGGATGTGTCGCTAGAGTGTGGTGTGATTTGGCTTCGTCCTGATAGGGACTGTGTGTTTTCCTATGTCGGCCTGTCGCCGGGAAAAAGTGATCTCAGTATTTGTGGGGAAAGTGATAGTCGTCTAGACCTATCGTGTATGCTTTACCCCAGTGTTTATTCATATTGCCAAGGAATGGCAGTTTCATATTTCCTCTACCAAGGTAATCAAAGATACTCTTATGAACTCTCGATCGAAGCCACCATTTTCGATAGTTACGATTTGAATGTCTAAGAGAATATATTTGACTCGATGAAAACGACTTCGATTCCTAGCAGCACTATATTCTGTAGAATGCAGTCAATTGTTCATGATCAAATCTACAGAGCAATGAAATGTTTTATGAATGACTAACTTTAGGACAGATTCATTATCTGTATCCAAACGTGAGTGACAGCTCACGAGTGAAGCCATCTTGGAACCAAAACATGTAGTGACTTTCAAGAAGAGAAAAGGGATGCCCGTATTATCGCTTGTTTAGTCCAGAGATCACTGCTACACATGAGAACCCGTTATTAGCGGTTCAATATTATTATATGGAAAAATATGTGCTGAACATTATGTTGGAGAATCGTCGCTAAACGAGATTAGGTTTAGAAGCCATCTGAAATATTGTTTATAAGCTGACGTGCTCAGTCAGTGAAGTCAGATGATTTATATGTATGGGCGATACTGAGGGCTTGGCTACTGACAGTCCATTATAATATTAATCTACATGAGTGCCCATGTAACATAACATTGCAAGACCATTTATCCACTGTACTATGATGTATTATGCCAACCTGTGATTTGTCACTATCTGTGCTGTCGAGTGTGTACGTCCAATTAAACTTTAGAAAAGGTACACAGTCGTTGGTGTCGATGACTTCCAGTCATACATGAGTGTGAGAAAAGAACATTTGTCAACAACACGAACCCTTATCATCATTCGCACATTGTACACTCAATCCATGTCTACACACCACTGCGTAGGTCAAGTTGACATTCCATACACTACAGTGGAGCAAACAACACCATAGAGATCTTATCAACTGATGATGATGATGATGTCTGCTTCCATCCACTTATATCTATCTTTTGGTGGATATCACTAACGGGAATAAAAATCCAACATTATCAACCTTTATCACAGAGCCCCATTGCTATCTTCTATGACAGTTACCCTGGGCTGTTGGGGTTTTGATAGTCTTCTTAATGTGTCAAAAACTGCCTTGCTGTTACCTTTTATTAGCCCCGTATTAATGGACTCACATTGGTCAGCTACCCATTTTTCTTTGGCCTGTTTCATTTTCTTTCTAATATTTTTATTCACCATACTGTATTGCCATGCTGCTTCGGGAACCTCTTTCTTAACCTTTTTCATTTCTCGCCGTGTATCACATAACTTCAGAATGTCATCTGTAACCCATGGTTTGTTTATTTTCTTTCTTTTACCCAGTATTTCTGTTGCTGATTCAATGAGCACGTCTTTCATGTTCTCTGTGATTGAGTTGATATCATCCTCCAAAAAGTTGAGAGCTGCGAATTTTCCTCCAACAGTTGCCTCAAAGATTCCCGCGATTTCTGGATCTTTCAGTTTGTCTAAATTGAATCTTAACTGAGAACATCTGTTTTGATTATAGTTCTTTTTAAGTTTAAGCTTGAGCTTCATCAATACCATGTCGTGATCACTACCAATGTCGGCGCCAGGAAAAGTCCTAGTCTTGGCTTTATTAATACTGGACTTGAATCTTTTGGATACAAGAATAAAATCAATTTTGTTATGTATCTCAGTTTTTTGGGGCATGCCACGTTGTTCTTCTTGATAACTTATGAGGAAATAGTGTATTTGCAAGGGTTAGTTTATAGTTGCTGGCAAATTCTAGTAGCCTTAGTCCTCGATCGTTGGTTTCTCCAGTCCCAAATTTCCCCACTGTGCCAGCCCAGTGCCCGTATGCATCTGGCCCTATTTTAGCATTCCAATCACCTAGAACGATGAGAAGATCTTTCTTTGGAATTTTCTTAATTGCTTCATCCAGATTGTCATAAAATGTATCAATTGCCTCATCCTCATAGTCAGTAGTGGGGGCATATACCTGTATGATGGAGATGTTCTTTGGATGTGCTGCAATACGAATGGTGATAAGCCTGCTATTTATTGGGGTGCAGCTGATGACAGAGTTCAATCTATCTTTATGTACGATAAAACCTACTCCATGCTGGTGTTTAGACTCATCTCCACTATACCAAATTTTGTGACCATCATCCGTTATTGATTCACCTAATCCTGTCCATCTGACTTCTGCTAGGCCCAGGATGTCCCACGAGTATCTAACAAGTTCATGTGTTAGTTCTTTGACTTTTCCACACGCATATAGCGTGCGTACATTCCAAGTTCCAACAACAACATTTTCTCTTGGAAGTTTCAAAACAGGTGTTTGTACCCCATTCGTTGACTTATCACTCTCAAGGGGCAATGAGAGCGCGGTCGTTGTTAATCCGGGCATCGGCCGATCCGGCAAATTATTACTGAGTTGACTTTCCATCATAACATTTCAGTGGGCAAGAGGTTTGCTTGGTGGTGCCCATCTCCTCTCCAAGTATCCTTGCAGGTACATACAAAAATGTACCTGGAGCAGTAACAATAGCCTTCAATAAATCTGTAATGTTTTGAAACACTGTCCGGTTGACACATCACAAAAACCGCCATCTTGTTCACTCGGTAAACACAAACAGTGAACTCACATGACAGGCAAACTTGATGTTTTCATCTTTAAAATACTTATCAACACAATCCAGAAAATGAGCCAAACACACTACAAACTCATACAGCATTAATGAGGGCTGCTACCACAGATGCAGACTCCAAAACGACGACATGAAATGCACCACACAAAAAGTGCGGCCTACCACGCCGCCATCTTGTATCCATTTTTAATAGTAAACCAATGTTTACGACTGGCATCGAAACCAATATAATCATTATTTTCGACCAAGGAAAAAAAACATTTTTAAGGAGTTATCTTCTCTTTGTTTTGTGGCGAATGACACTCTATCTATCACTGGCTGGACTTCAGTGTCAATGAGTAACTGTGTCATGATCTGAATTATATTCATTCTCCAAAGCGTGAGCTTGCGCTCGTGTCGTAACTGTATTGGCAATCAACAAATTTTTTCTTTCCCAATCCTCAATTTCCTCTGGTGTGCAGTCTTTATTCCCATGAATACGCCCAACTGTGAGGTCAGCGACTGGATTCTGTAATAAACATACATTAACTTTGCCTGAAAAGAACGGTGTATGTACATCAATTATGGCAGTGGGATAGTACTCAATTGTCCCACCGAATGTGATACACTTCACACTTTTACCAGTAGAACAACTAGGGTGGACGAGCGACTGTCTAATGCCGATGGTTGTAGATCCTGAATCCCTCAAAACTGATACCATAGTACCATTGACCAAACCTCTGTTAAAGAACAAAGTCCCGGTACCATCATTAGTGGAGAGACTAACAGCTGGAAGAGGATGTCCACACTTCAGAACTGTAGTGCTGTCTTTCTGAAAGATAGTTAGGCATTCTGGGCAACTATTTGCCACATCTAAGTCAAATGAACAACATGCAGACGAATGTACCTGATTATTAGAGTCTTGACTAACCAAGGGTACATTGTTAGTCAGTGCCGCCCCTGCATTATGTTCGAACCTCTGTGGTCCACGTGAATGAGATCGCTGTCTTTGGCGATCAACAGAATTATTTTGATGTCTGCCATTTTGACTATTATTTCTGTTTTTATAATATTGGTTTGTATTACCCCAATAATTATTGTTATTAGGAATGAAATTACTCTGTTTCTTCCATTTTGATCCATGTTGGAAATTGCTATTATTCCTATATTGAGGTGACTGGTGTCTAAACTGTTGTCGACCTCTACTGAAATTATCATGCCGGTTAAAGTTATTATTTCTATAATAATTGTTGTCATTATTTCTTTTATGTACAAAATTTCTGTATTTTGTTTTAAAAAAAAAAACGAAACGATAGTCAGATTAGAGTTACAATATATGACGAACAAATGACAAAACTAAGCAAATTGAAACCAAGTGGAAGCTGAACGGGAAGCTAAGGAAGAGAAGAGGAGAGCTGATTTAAAACAGGAATTAGCTGAACAGGAGAAGAAGAGAGCTGAACAAGAGGCTAGGCATGAAATAAAACGTATTGAAGAGGAGAAAAAAATGCAACAAGAAGAAAGGTTAATGCTTCTTCGGTTGGAAGAATTGAAATTAAAGGCTCAATTAGCAAATAATGGTAATACTGGGAATTCAAATACTGCTTCTTCATCTGGTAATAATAAGAGTAATGAATGGTTTAAATTATCTGTATTCAACCCATTGGTTGACGATATATCATGCTACTGGCATGATGCGAAAAATATTAGGAAATAGATCGGATATCATTACTTATATTGATGATATCTGTTTATTTAGTTCATCGTTTGACGAACATTTCGTCGGACTTAGTTCCTTATTGGACACGTTACGATTGCACACTTTGACTGCAGGCCTACTAAAGTCCAAATTGCGTTTAAGGAAATTACTTTCCTTGGTCATACCATTGGTTCTGGGCGTATTCAGACTATACCTCAGTATGCTTCTAAGATGCTCAACTTATCTATCCCGACTACTAAGAAGCAGGTTCGCAGTTTGTTTGGGTTAGTTCAATATTACAGTAGGTTTATCCCTAACTTGTCTACTATAACTGCTGTATTGTCTTCCCTATTGCGGAAAGGAATGCCTGCACTTTAATTCTACTGATGCAGTATCTGAGCATCCTAATATGATGAGGAGTTTATTGAATAAAGAATATATATATATATATATATATATATATATATATATATATATATATATATATATATATATATATATATATACACACACAAGGTATATATATATATAAGGCTAAATATATACCGTTAAATTTGATCCAAATCCACATGCCTTAGGATTTTTTTAAATGAATCTTGGCACAGTTACAATATTAGTTAGCAGAACACTTTATCTTTGGCAGAAACAAATTATTTAAAATATTCCGATTTTAATCATATGCGCTAAGGGCTGTAATCAAGGGACAAAAATTAATTTCATGTGGCTATAAGATGCAAGAGACCTAATCCAAATGATAAAACATTCATTATTTTTTATAATTAACAACACTAATTTTTATTATTTTAGAATGCAATTGAAAATTATTAACTGTACACTTTTAATGTAAATGACAGTTTAAAAAAACGTTTATTTTTGTGTAGTATTTATGTTATTATTGCTATGCATATCACACGTAATCAATTTTACAATGTGGTTTTTAACTTTTAAGTTCAACTGGTACATAGTTTTAGAAGACACAGAATTAAATGTACTTATTTTTGACCGCAAAGTCTTTTATACTTAAACAAATAGCTTAATATAATCGATGGACAAGTTTCTGGGCTACAGAAGGCGCGCCTTGCCAAAAGGAGGTAAAATTTAATTTTAAAAGACAAAACATACTTATTTCAGACCGAAGGGTCATTTATATTTGAATATGTGCCCTTATCTAACCAACGGACCTGATGTCTAGTGGAAAAGGAGTGTGCCTCAAATAAATGAGGCAAAACTTTATTTTTTTTTAAAATACACAATTATAAATTGTGCATAATCCAGACCACAAGGTCATTTATATTTGTACATGCGCCTTAATGTAACAGATGATTTCTGTGTCTAGGTTGAACGGAGCTCGCCTAGCCAAAACGAGGACAAATGCTATTTTTAAAAAGTTGGCATACAAAATCACATAATAAACCGGCCTAAAAGGTCTTTTAAATATTGACAATCGCCCAAACATAAGCATTTAGTTCGTCCGCCGGTATTGATCGTGGAATAACTGGTACAGTTTGACGAAAGCCAACCAAAAGCGCTACCACGGCCCCTTCCATTATAAGGGTGTTTCTCCTATTATCTTACAGACTGAGGTCATGAGCTCTCTTACATGACGTAGAGCTTGGACGCAATATGAATTTGTATTGTTATGTAACTGTGCGGATTGTTTATTGGATACTTGACAGAAAATTTTGCTGGAAACAAACTACGACATTGATCAGTTGGAAAGATATGTTGAAACTAATGGCATCTTGAAAAACATCTACATTATTGGAAATAGGGTGCACAGCTCATTCAGCTGGTAAACTACTATTAGATCTAGCATATTCAGAGTCTCGGATTTGTAATATTAACAAGGGCACTGGACAAGCGCAAATGCTAAGAAAATGCATATTCATGGAATGAGATGAGAACACTATGTCACACAATAGAGCTCTTGAAGCTCTTGATTTGACTCTGCAAAATAATAGGGGAAACACCCTTCCAACCGGAGGGGATGGTATAGTGCTTTCAGATAACTTTCGTCACACATTACCAGTTATTCCACTATCAACATCGGCGGACGAACTAATGCTGCCTCAAAGCATCATAAATTTGGATAGACATTCAGAAATATGGACTGACCACCAATATGCGGGTTCATTTAATTGGAGATACAATTGCATACCACTTTGCTCATCAACTGTTGCACCTTGTTGATGGCAGAAGTTTCATAAGCCATTTCTAAATAAACCGGGCAAAGCTGGGTACTTACAGCTGGTATATATATTTCTTGATCTGACGTTTTTGTAATGTGTGACATTCTTTCCAACTCAGTGACTTGCTTGTAACTGGTAGGAATTTTTCTGGCTTCCTCAACTCTCATTATCTTTTCTTTATCAATGTTTTACAGGTGCAAAAGTAAATAATTAATTTACGTGAAGATTTATTATTAGATTATTCGATTAAAAATACTGATCGATTACACTACTTTGTTCAACTGCAGTTAAACAAAAATTGAGCAATCAAGATTAAACTTTCGATTTTGTTTGCTTGTTTGTTTGTTTGTTTTTTGCAAAATGAATACTGATTTTGAAAATCGCAGAAAACTAGCATGTACGATTGCTATCAATAAAGTAAGCATAGCACTTTGACGTTAAATAGTCGTCATCATCAGCTGCCATTTCTACATCGAAGAGCGAATGCAATGGATCTCCAACTTCTATTTCTTGTGTTAATGGAGCACTCTGAGAGACTCCTTTCATCCCTTGATGTTATCTTCTCACTTATAGCGCTGTCTTCCTCTTGCACGTTACAATAAGTTAAATAACACAACAATGCATGCCTTGGCAAGAGATAAGACTTATAGCGTTTGTTAATTAAGTTAATCGCTTCGACTTATGACTGTGCAAGGGACAATACGACGGTTGATTCACCTTAACATCTGCCTGTTGTTTACTGAATCTTTACTAAAATCTAAGACCTATTAGGCAGTGGAATTGTTAAGGCATCTACATCTCCCCGGCTGTCACGTCACAAAGCTTTCGAATTGTTTTATACAGACTGCCCTTTTATATAACAACTAGCCTACCCCTCATAGTTCTCAAATAGAACCACCTGTTTTACATTTCAATATCTAATTATATATATATATATATATATATATATATATATATATATATATATATATATATATATATATATATATATATATATATATATATATATATATATATATATATATACTGAAGCACATTAAAAACGCAATACCTGTATAATCCTGGAACAGAGTGTGAAATGTAAATATAAGTGTTTACAAGTTTACATATTTGGAATCTTTATTCATTTTCCTATGAATCCATGCTTGTCATTAATTTGTACATTTGATTGTTATGAAATTCATTGCATTCTGTGCAGGCAAGGGAGAAAACCAAAAATGCAACCAATAAAAAAAATTCATTCACACTATCCTCAGTATCTGGTATGTCCACCGTGTGCTTGCAAACAAGCTTCAAGCGGCTCCGCATGGAACGCACAAGTCTCTGAAGGAAATTCCGGGGAATCAAGTCCCATTCGCGTATAAGAGCAGCTTCGAGCTGTTGCAGATTAGCTGGAGAACCTTGCCTGTAGACTCTGCGTCCAAGCTCGACCCACAGATGTTCTATAGGGGACATGTCTGGTGATAGGGCAGGCCAATCAATTGTCACAATGTTCTGCTGCTGTAGATATTGCTGCATAATGCATGCGGTGTGCGCACGTGCGTTATCCTGCTGGAGAAGCTGCAAGTCTGGATAATTTGTGAACACAGGAGCAACTAATGCATCCAGAACCTCATCTCGATATGTCACAGCATTAACATTTCCATGGAAGACGTGAAGAGGCAAGCGATGGTGAAAACTGAATCCTCTCCAAATGTGAATACTGCCACCTCCAAATCGGTTGTGCTGACGAACACAGCAATCTGCAAAGCGCTCACCACACCGTCGCCAAATCCGCATACGTCCATCAGCAAAGGATATGTTGAATCTGCTCTCGTCTGTGAATAGGACAGCATTCCACTGCAGTCTAGTCCATCTGACATGTTGCTCTGCCCATTGCAGGCGCTGCTAACGATGTCTTTGAGTCAAGTTTGGCCCAACATAAGGTCGTCTTGCAGTAAGGCCTGTATCTCTGAGTCGTCGTATGACTGTCATTCGAGAGACTTGCCCACGTCTACCCACTATTGCTCTTGCTGTTTGACTTGCCGGGAGAGAACGATTCCTTAGGTGACTCAGCACAATATGACGATCTCGCGCAGGGGTAGTAACTCGTGGTTGGCCACTCCGAAGTCTATCCCGGGCACTGCCAGTGGTTCCGTAACGTTCACTGAGACGTACAATAGTGCTGTGGTGGCAATTCATCCTTCTGGCAGTGGCCCGCGAGCTCATTCCGGTCTCCAACATACCAATGGCTCGTTGGCGGTCGTTTTCAGATAGTCGTGGCATTTCAAGCACATGTACTGGGTGTTATGTCTCAACGGCCTTTTTATACCGAGTATACTGCCACAACGCGTACACATTTTCAGGGTCATAGCTGTTGGGAATCGTGTTGCACGTGTAACTTTCATTGTTATCATGTAGTCTGTACACAAACCCGTGGGTTGAATCATGCACTTTCCATTCCAGCAGCCATTCGCTCTTCTACCTCATGACAAACACGGGGAAAATACATTCCTGCACTTTTTTTTCCAGCTTCTCGGCATCAGTATATATAATAGTGGTGCGTTTTTAATGTGCTTCCGTAGATATATATATACAGTAGAACTCCATTTATCCGAACCCCATGGGACCGAGCATCGTTCGGATAATCAAATGTTCGGATAATTGGATTACATAATGTATCGAGTACATGTACACATATTTCTAAAGATAATTAACTATCACAAGGAAAATACACTATAAATCATATTTACTTGTACTGTAATAATAATACCCACACTGTATTAGATCACTGTATCACCAAAATCTTTCATTACACTGCAGTGCATGTACTACTTGTATTAATTTTTTTTTTTAAAGAAAGAGAAATGTTTTCAAAATAACATTACAAACGATTCAAAACCAGGCGCAACTTACGTATACATGTACTTGCACAGATGTAGCCCACTATTTAAAATAATGAGGAATCCTCTTTTGCACCAAACTGGATAGTCTCCTTTTGACTGCTAAGTCCCGCATTCCCTTCAACAGCAGAAGCTGTGTAGGACAGCTGTCATCTTCTTGCTCGTACCAAGCCATCGCTGTTTCTAGTGCTATAAAGGCCTCTTCAGGACTTGGTCGACGTTTTGGGTTTTCTTCATAATCTACAAGTACATCATGTACTTCTGAGGAGTCTTCGTCATCGGTCACTACATGTATTTGGTTTTCTTCTTGCACAAAAGACAAAATTTCTTCGTCATTCAAAAACTGAAAACCAGAATCATTATCATCTTCTAGCCACATGTGTGCATCATCTTTGTCACAGTCCGAAAATCCGGGCATTGAAACAGTTCCACAACTTCATTTATACAATCATCATTTGTGTCCACTGCAGTAGTTTCATTTCCTCTTTTTTTCCCAAGCAATCTATTCCAAGCCTTGTTGAGATTATCTTGTGACAGGGTGGTCCAAGCATCAGCTAACATATAGCAGCAGTCTTTGAGATTAAGCTTTTTGGAAAACGCCACCACACTTTCTTCATCTTCAGCCAACAATAAACGACGCAGGACTTCCTTCTTGTACATCTTTTTAAGCTTTGCTATAACACCCTGATCCATTGGTTGAATCAGTGCTGTTACATTGGGAGGCAGAAAAATTACTTTAAAATTTGCATCAACTGCATTCAATGTATCCTTCTCTGGATGAGATGGTGCATTGTCCAGTAGAAGAATTACTTTTCCAGTTTTCTTTTCTTGTTCTCTCAATCTCTTCACATTTGGGATGAACTGATTTGTATACCAATCAAGAAATATTTCACTATTCATCCAAGCACTCTTCTGTGCTTTGTAGCACAATGGGAGACATGTCAGATTCTTTAAACAACGTGGTTTTTTGGCTTTGCCGATCATTAGCACCGGTAAACGATGACTTCCACTGACATTCGCGGCTACCAAAATTGTTACTCTCTCTTTGCACTTTTTAAACCCAGGGGCAGCTGCTTCGCGCTGAGATGCAAGTGATTTTTGAGGCAATGATTTCCAGTATAAGCCAGTCTCATCGGCATTATACACATCATCGAGTGAATAACCTTCTTCTTCCAAAAAAGCCAAGAATGTTTCTTTAAAATTTTCAGCGGCAGCTGCATCGCTAGATAAAGATTCCCCTTGAATCTCCAGTTCTCGTATGCCATGACGAGATTTAAAGTTTCTTAACCATCCCTGGCTAGCCTTAAAGTCAGGAGGACCGTCAAGTTGACTGTTGAACTGAAGTGACTTTTCACACAATAGAGAGCCAGAGATAGGTTCCGATTTGCTTCTTCTTTGCAGACACCATATATACAAAGCCTCTTCCAATTTCAAATATTTCGCATTTCTCATGGTTTTACGTTTCTTCGACCCATTTTCACTATCCAATTTCGATGCAAAACTCAGAATTTTATCCTTGTTACTTCTGATGTCAGAGACGGTAGCTTTCCCAACATTGAAAATCCTCGCAAGTGAAGACACAGTTTCACCTTTTCCTAGTCTCTTGATAATTTCTGTTTTCGTTTCAATTGACAAAACATTGCGGTTCCTTTTATATGCTTTAGGCCTACTGGAAGATGCCATATCGCACAGAGAAATACTTGTACACCAAAATTATTCTGCTGTAGTAGCAGGACACAATTATTTTAAGTTGAACTGTCTGTTTAGCCAGTGTTCTGCCTAGAACGCACACGTACACTGGAGTGGTAAACCAGATATTAACTGACTTTATGATCTAACTGACTTCCTGTACGTAAGCGACCGACCATTACCCCAACCCATCCTCTACAAATTGTTCGCACACATTTGAAGCTTGCCGCATGAAAAGATTCAGAAATGTAGTCTAACGTGACTGGTGGCGATTGATTTTTTTTTTCTGGAAAAAGTGTTCGGATGATTGGATGTTCGGATAATTGGGGTTCGGATAAATGGAGTTCTACTGTATATATATATATATATATATATATATATATATATATATATATATATATATATATATATATATATATATATATATATATATATATATAATTTTCCTTTGCCTTCCTTATGGAGCACCAATCATTCACATCCTCTACCAGCAGTTATCTCTGTAGCTATTTGCTTTGACCTGAGGAAATTACCTGCCCCATGCACAGTCTCATATTGTTGACTTTGTATATGACTTAACTGAGAGAGTAGTTGTGGCTTGTTCTGTCTGTGTCACATCAAACGGGAACTACACAGGGCATATACATATTAATTCACTCATCCGTTCAAATCCTTCATGTCATCTTGAGATATCACAAATTTTCTTGAATTTTTAACTTTTGCTTCAACAATCATCACACCACATATACAATCATTATATCATATAAGTGTCCACCTAGCAGACGCAGACTTTCTCATGGTCAACTTTATGTAGCGCTCACACGGGTAAGGTAACCAGACAATTTTAAAGTATATATTTAGGACACACGCTAAAAATGCAAAAATTGTCAATTGTCAGTTTCAGACCACTTTTGCTAGCTAGCATCTTCCAATATCTAAACAGAGTGTATATTTTTATCATTACAATATTTATAGAAATATCTTTATTTTTTAATCACCCTTTCCAGTTGAGGTGTGATATTAGATCGCAAACGGCTCCGGGGTCGACCCAGCCCCATGAATCGGGTACCAGGGCAACTCAGGGAACGTTAAGGCGCCAGCGTGATGCTCACAAATCATCCCTAGTGTGCCGATGGTCAAGAAATTATGGGCCTAACACAATATTCCCAATATGTTTCAATGGGCGTGTGACGGGATCCTTTAACATTTTTTGTAACCATTTTTCGAATGTGCCTACTTGAAATAACTCACTGTAATTTAACTGGACAAGAGGCTTACATATTTGAGATGTTTCACATCGTTGTCGCAAGGAATCTCTAAGTAACAGCAGCATAAGTGAAGTGGTTACACGAGAAGCTAAAAATAGAAGTAGAAGACGTGATAATAAGCAGCTGAAACTTGCACAGATGTAGCCCACTATTTAAAATAATGAGGAATCCTCTTTTGCACCAAACTGGATAGTCTCCTTTTGACTGCTAAGTCCCGCATTCCCTTCAACAGCAGAAGCTGTGTAGGACAGCTGTCATCTTCTTGCTCGTACCAAGCCATCGCTGTTTCTAGTGCTATAAAGGCCTCTTCAGGACTTGGTCGACGTTTTGGGTTTTCTTCATAATCTACAAGTACATCATGTACTCTGCCTGAACACATAAACAGACAAAAACTGCACTACGATTGGCATGACAACCGCGACACAATGATTACAAATCGGATTAGAATGAGGTTCTCTTTAAGGTGTACACTGAATTAGATGACTGACGATGTGCACCAATGTTAGTGAATTAAATTAGGTAGAGCATAACCCTATGTATCGAAAAATATATTCTGAATATAAAAATATGTGGTAGAGAGGAAGGCGCTATTTGTGAAAAGAGAGATCGATGCTCTAGTAAATAGGTAGATGGGCGTCTCAAAAATTTGTGACGTTAAAAATAAAGTAAGTACCATTTAAGGAAGTCAAAAAAAGATCAAATAAAGACAGTAAGAGCGACTTTGATGTAGACACTGCAATAGATGTCTGTGACGTTTGCAGTGAGATAACGTGTGAGATTATAACTCTTGATATTCCATGAGCAGTTTGACGCGCCAAACTGTTGGACATAAATCGACTAAGGTCCGCCCTTGTGTGTCTGTTTGGCTACAAAAAGATTTCCTCAGATCTGCACTGTACAAACATATACAGTCGACTCTATTGTTTACCAGTTAGACTTACAACACTTTAGAATAATCTTCACTGAATTTAGAACAAATATATATATATATATATATATATATATATATATATATATATATATATATATATATATATATATATATATATATATATATATATATATATATATATATATATATATATATATATACTGATAGTTTTATACATTACTTTTACAAAAACATCTTTCATGGCACCTGAGTTAACTATACAACAGCTTGGCACCGAAAGAGAGAAATTTAAGACATGTAAAAGATAGTACAGTTGTCATTCAAAAATCCGGCAACCTCCGGACCTGAGGAGTGCCGGATTGTTGAAAATGCCGGATTTTTTATGGTTATATATGCTGTATATATTTAACAGAAAATGACTACGTGTACAGTCCTTTAAAGAAAGAAAATTAAAAACTAAATGATCTGCGATCGACAACGCACGATGTTTACGTTTTACACCACTTCTTTTATTTGCTGAATCCATAATGGGGCTATACAGCAGCAAATAAATGATAAAATGAGAAGGAATGAGCAGGAATGCCTGTTAACACGTGCAAGCAAGACCCAACAGCTGCATCAAAACATAAACGGCTCCAGAAAACAGTGGCGCGCCAACTCGGTAAATTAAAAATGCGCTCCAAAATCCATGCCGGAAATCTGAAGGAACCGGATTATCGATGGCCGGATTTTTGAATGTCAACTGTAGCAAAGACAAGAACCAGACAAGTGCCGGTGGAACAAGAGTTGAGAAGAAGACGCTGGCGTTGGATAGGACACACATTGAGGAAATCTGTTGACAGCTTTACAAGGCAATCCTTGTTCTGGAATCCACAGGGAAAGAGAGGCAGAAGTAGACCAAAAAACACATGGAGAAGAGAACTGGATACAGAAATGAAAATGATGAGGAAAACATGGAAATACCTTGAGCGAATGGCACGTGAGAGGAGGACATGGCATGTGTTTGTTGAAGGCGTATGCTCCTTGGGGAGCTAAAGGGTATTGCCTGATTGATTGATTGAATAAGAAAGCCAGTGTGCTCGAGTGTGAAGTAAACACCAAAATGACACACACACACACAACTTGTTCATAGTGAAATATATCATGATATAGAGATGCCATTAGGAGAAATCGTCGTTGGCAGTGAAATCTTCATAAAAGCGAGACACTGAGATAAACAGAAGCTAAGCCATAGTTTGAGTCAATGAAAAACACCAAGAGAACGGTATCAGTGAAGAATCTGTGTAATAAGAGCGGAGATGAAGACAATGATGATCAGGATATAGCCAAGAGGAAACGCGCGATGTTAGAAAAAACGTTTGCAGCAAGAGAAGCTCATTTGGTTATCTATTTCAAACATCTACCGTTATTTCCCCTCTACAGCGCCATTCCACAACCATCATTTATTATGCATGACACACGCCAATTTGTCCCACCTCAGAACAGCACAAATCTCAAGGTGGTGTAAATTAATTTCGACACTGTTCTACATTTTACCCCAGAGAGATGCTTGTCTAAGATATATCCCAGTGATAGATTTATGTTGCTACTCTACGCGTTTCGTGCAGCAGATGATTGTATTGGAAAGATTGTGACTTGGTAAGTTAAAATTTCATGTTTGCTCGTGTAAAACGTGTTTCTTAAATTGAAAAGATGAAAAGGAAAATTGTGTCTCTTTCCGCAGTTCGGTTTACTCAGATAGTTCGTGTGACCAAGAATAATAGAAATAGTGATATGTGGTGTGTGAAGAACAGCAATGACAACCAAAGATTTTCCATCACTTACAGCGTGCCCAAAAGAAAATTTGTGTGATTTGGAATTGTTGCAGTTGTGAGTAATAAATAAAACGGTAATGATGGTTGAGGCAACATTGCCACTTCAAGAGAAAAGCAAAGATATATAACTCAAGAACTGACTTATTGAAACAAGGCAAACAGAAGAGAACATAAGACGTGCACAACGAGGGTGTGTGTGTGTGTGTGTGTGTGTATGTGAGATAAAGAGAGAGAGATAGAGAGCGAAAGATAAAAAAAGAAAGAGAGACAAGGTAGAAAGAAAAGAAATACAACGCTGAGTAAAGATGTGAAGGGAATTTAAGGAAAAATAGACAGACAGTTAAAGAGTATAAATTGGAAACCTTAGAAGTGTGAAATAAAGAAGAAGTGGGACCAAAAAACTAGTAAACAAGTTAAAAGAAAAGCATGATTAGATAAGAGAAGAATGAAAGATTCTTGCTAAATTATTGATGTAGGACGATATGCCTTAAAACACAAGGAGGCGGAGGTTATAGATTTCAAGTGACAAACAGAGACAAAGAAAAGATTGAAGGTGATGGAGGCTATAGTTTTCAAGTGAGAAACAGAGACAAAGAAAGGTTTGAAAGGTTCACGGGTTTCCTCCCCTTAGCTCTGCAGTAGTGGTCCAAAAGTGGCCAACACTCAGGAGTAACTAATGTGGGTCTTCAAAGGTGTCTACCTTCGCACGAGATTACTCTTATAGCACGTTTCACTAGCTTTGCCCTCAAACAAATGTAATTATCTGATTAACCGTCTAACGTATTAATGCCATTTTTTGCATACGATGTTATATTGGGTTAGACCCAACAAATATATACTTTATATCTGTGCATCTTGTCCAGTTCCCATAAACGGATGAAATCCTTTGATCTTTGTCGGCATACTAATTATTGTGTATCGAGAAAAGAAATTTTACCACTTTATGCACAGATTCTGTGAATTGATTAGGCATAGGCGTGTCTACTATTACAATAATGTGGCCATCACGTTTGCAATTGAATACGTGTTGAAGATGATTTCTTAAATGATCTGCATGCGAGATACTCGTGACATTGTTTGTCATTGACATTTAATGCGCTACCATACTGGACCTTCCTTGATCTAATTATTTCAATGGGTATCATCTCTTTGCGGTTCATAAATATCATAATGGAACGTTGCTCCTCTAATGTGCTTGTAAATAACGGTAAGGTCATCTTTAAAGAAATTAAACTTCATCCGAATCATAATCAGATGTCTCTGAGAAATTGAAAATCAATCTCGGCTGAATGAAGGACAAACCATCATTCTTCCAATATTCCTCTTCCTCTTGTAACACATGGTTCTCACTTTTCTTCCAATAATCCCTGGCTATATTGGAGATGGCGGCTTTTATAAGTATTTCAACATCTTTTAATTTGAACGTTCTATTTTCTGTTGCTACCTGTTCCTTAATTTTAGCCCATACTAATTCTATTGGGTTTAAGTGAGAATGGTAAGGAGGTAATCTTAAACATCTGTGACCATGTTCATGGATTGTCTTGTCTATGTGAAATATCTTTGTATGCTGTGTCTTTTTTTACAATTCCAAGTAATTCAGGTTCATGGACATTTCGTTGAATGGAATGTTGTTTATGGTCAGCCAAATCTTTATTACATCTTTAATACTTGGTGAATTAGAAACTTTATCTTCTGGTGCCACAACGTTGTGATATGAGGCATTGTCCATTATCAAACACCACGGTCTATCCAAGGAAGGAAGTACAAGATTCACAATCCAATCTTGAAATATCTTGCCATTCATCTCTGCATGGTAATCCCTATTATCTGTGGATTTTGAAACAAATATGAGTTCAGTATTATTTAGAAGCCCATGATGGCTGCTTCCTGATGTGCAATTATTAGGCGCTGTCCTTTGCTGCTTGGTACTAGTCTCTTAGTTGTTCCATCAGATGATTGCCATTCTCGTTCATTACTGTGGTGCGCATTGATCCAAGTTTCATCTAAATACACAAAATCATAACAATCTCTTCTCATTTCTCTGATCTCGCGTAAATATTTGCTTCTCATTGCAACTATATGAGGCTTCTCACAAATAAGGTTTCTACCACCAACATATTTTCTAAAAGTGAATCCCAAACTCCTAATAGTCCTCCATAGTGTAGATTTGGAAATATCAATGTCATTATTCTTTCTTAACCAAATTTTCAATTTCCTTAAAGTCACTGCCTCATTATTGTGAAACATATTGCAAATTTCTCTGCGGATCAATTCTCTGTCAAAATTATCCACCACTCTTGGCCTAATTTTCGTGTGTAAAACACTGGAATTAGACATTTCAGATGTCGCTATCCAGCGGTGCAATGATCGTTTGCTTATCCCCAAGGCGTGAATAGTCCTCTTTTGTGGATTTGAAATAGAATGATATAGTTTTCCTCGAGTAGCTTCATTGCAGAAATACTTAAAAATCCTATTTGTGATTTGCTGTAATGTCATAAATGTACTCGCAGACTCATTTTTCCTTCTTAACCACACAATAATTTTTGTAGACACACCTCTGATTGACAATGTGTGCGTTGCACCGGATATAAACTGTTTTATGTTCAAGAAGTGCGATTTCACGCAATTTCACTCAAAAATCATGCCAATTGCTTGATAAACCAAAAATGTGCAAATGAGGTCGTATAATTTACTGTAGACATTTCAATATGTGTGCGTGTGATGTGTGTTGGCAAGTAGGATTTTATATTATATCGCAAAGAAACGAAAATTGAAACCAATGGCCGCATTTTAATGAAAAATTTAATTCATAGGGTCTATACCATTTCAAATTCACACACAAAATTTCACTTATATGCGTTATATATTCGCTGAGATATAGCATTTCGAAGTTGGGCAAAGCTAGTGAAACGTGCTATAGCAGAGTTGTAGGTAGAAGGATAATGATGTTTCTACCTCAAGGGAGTATTCACAAGATATTTAGAAAAGAGAGAACAATGCTGCATGAGGCTGAGCAAATATTACCTCTAGTATCTGCCGTCAACCTTTGTGAAAGATAGGGTTTTCTTATAATTCGTTAGCTCGTTCAAGCCCCCAGCTGAGTTAATTCAGCGAAATTCCTCTTATTATTATTGTATAGCTCTGTTTATGTGTATTTAAGAAATTGTCTGAGACATACGGATGTAGTGCATTCACAATGATTAAATCAACTTTAGATTTGTCTTTATACAAGTAACAAATGTAATAATCAGTTATGTTTTAACAGTTATACAAATGAATAATTCCTTATAGAAAAAAAGT
Source organism: Oreohelix idahoensis (assembly GCA_024509875.1). NCBI lineage: Eukaryota > Metazoa > Mollusca > Gastropoda > Stylommatophora > Oreohelicidae > Oreohelix > Oreohelix idahoensis. Next base: position 55,290 of record JAMPIV010004753.1, read on the forward strand.
TATCGTCAATGGGTGATGCTATGGCCTTAAAAGCTGGATAGTTCACTTGGCAGCTTTTATGTTTCTACTTAGCTGCCAATGAGTTTGTCCGTTCTGCTCCAGCTGATGTTTGGTTCTTGGTAGATGGATGCCTAATTCACACTCCTCACTGGTCAAGTTTGAAAGTTGTAGCACGTTCCAAGAAGTGTCCTGGAGTAACTACAAAGCTAGTCTCGCGTCTCTAAGACCCGTCTGATGATGGTGTCTAGCGTCGACTTCAGGCCACTTATACCCTCTGTAAACTGTCAATGTAAAGTGTGGTGTAAAGTGTGTTCTCTTTCTTCGGTAAAGCTCCACTATCAATCACTGTAGCATGTTGTTTGTGGTGCCACTACGGTATATGTCCATTGTAGTGTACCGAGTTGTTGAGATCAGGCATGCTCCAGTCTACCCAGCTGTAAATGGGTAACTCACCCTAGTCCTGAGTTAGGGAAGGCAAAGGCAGCTGTAAGCAGTAGTTTCCCTCTAAGGCTCCAGGGGGAGCAGGCCCTAAACTTGGTCAATTCAACCGACGCAGGATGGTGTATATATGGAGTAGAAATGTAGAGTGTGATTAACGCGAATGGTGGACTGTTCGTGTTCTGACCAATCTAAGCACTCATTCACTTGTGTCTACAAGGCACCAATGCAGACTGCTGGAATCTTTGTTTACACAGTTTATTTAGACGCACACACTGGGACATAACGAGTAAATCATGGGTATATGTTGACACATCAATTTTCAGGCATACATAGTAGATCCCATGTCATGACACATTCATAAATAATTGGTAGTACATCAATAGCTTCCAATGTCATGATACATTATGGCCGCATCCCCTATCTGACTAAACGCGTCAGTGAAGGCGGATCGGTAAGTAACTAAAGTTGCTTTATGTTCATAGTTTATATCATATTATGAAACCACGATAAGGGGTTTCTATCAAAATTGAGATCTCCTTGCCACTGTCCGAATAGTAAGATACATGCCCCGTTCTTTGGACAGTGATTCAAAAATATGATGACAGGAATGTAACATGGCCGCCTTCCTGAGTTGTCGCTCACTCACTCACAGGAGGGTATATATAAGCCAAAGTTAATTTGAAATGCATATGAATAATTTCCTAAAGTTTCTCCATACAGTTCTACAGTAATCCAGTTACTTCACGTAGACATAACTGCTGTATGGAAGCCCGTCATCTTCGTCGATACAAACACGACCCTAGCGTTGCGAAGCACAATATTCCAGCTAGGTCTAACCGACATGAGATCATCAAAAATAGGGTCTGGCATTACCTGGAGTCCGAATCATACATGGTACCGTACATTAGGAGAGTCTCTAACACAAACTCTAGTAGAGACACAATCTCCTACAGAAGAAAAACCACTTCATAAATCATTTTTACTTAAGAATGTACCAGCCCTTGAAAATGCGTAACCCGCCATTGTAAACGGTACATCGGAACTCATCACGACTTGTCAAGACAACTCATACTTCCGCTAGAGCGGCATAACAAGAATATAGTCCTGCCTACCCATCCAAAATATACAATATAGGACTGATTCTACTTGTACTAATAATATGTAATACATATGAATTCAGGCCATAAACATAATAAGCAAATTAATCTATTTTCTGGCCCTAACAAATAAGTACGGACATGAGTGCAATATCCATGCGCCGAATCAATATCAAGAACGATTACTCCTATAATCAAAAGTGTAAATCAATCATGAATTATCTAGCTTTACCATAGACAGCATTTTCATACACAAATGAATGAATGTCTATATCTTTTCCATATTAAATAGCCATATCGATTTTTGTAATATGTGCGTCAAAATATGCACGCAACAGATTACCACACCCCTCGGGAAAAAAAAATGGTACATTTTTTTTTTTTTGAAATACATCTAGGAGCAACATACAATAGGCTCACAACGCACCAATAACAATGCGCAGATGATAAGCATAAGTTTTATGACCTTAGAGAAAGTACTTCTCTAAGTATAAATATTTCCAGAGAGGTGTCACCAACGCATACTACAATATTAGCAATGACACAATTTCTACATTAGTTTATACATAAATTTCATCTAAGATATCTTAACATCATGATCATCAAAGACGAAAAAACATTGAAAGATCAGCGGTGAATAAATATCAATGAACCGCTAAGTAGTGTTACAATCAATATATGATATATTACATATGTGTACACATTTCAACATAGAAACAACTGTATCAAAGTTGTATAACAGTTATGAATCATGTGGGCATCTAGACAAAATATCTGCCATCACATTTTCTGACCCACGGATAGCTCGCACCGAAAAATGAAATGGCTGCAGAGCAATCGCGTATCGCGTTGATCTCGCGCTCTTCAGATTTTTACTCTGAATAGCCGTAAGAGCTTTCTGGTCAGTTTCCACAATGAAATGCGCGCCAAGAAGAAATCTTTGCAGTTTAAGGATTGACCAAACCATAGCCAATAATTCACGGTCTAGGACCGAGTAATTCTTCTCTGCGGCATTTAATTTCCGAGAAATATACATCACAGGATGCAGAGTTCCAGAGTACTCTTGCATTAGTGCTGCTCCAATCCCGGTGGATGAAGCGTCACTACGAAGAATAAATGTCTTATCCTTAGAAGGCAATACTAGGATAGGTGAAGTAGAAAACATAGTTTTAACCTTATCCAAAGAGGATTGACATTCTTGAGTCCAATGGACTACATTAGGAGACCCTTTCTTTAGCAAGGAAGAAAGAGGTGACATAATGGAGGACAGATTCGGAATGAATCGTCCATAAAATTGTATTAGACCTAAGAGACTTCGCACTTGCTTTTTAGTCTTAGGAATAGAAATGTTAAGTATCTTACTTGTATTATGGTCTTCTGTTTTTAGGAACCCATGACCAACACGGTGTCCTAAGAAAGATATTTCGCTAAAACCAATACATGCTTTCGATGGTTTCGCTGTCAGGTTATGCTCGCGTAAGATAGACAATAGTTCATTTATCCCATTATAGTGATCGTTCCAAGTATCACTGAAAAGACAGATGTCATCAAGATACGCAATGACATCTGAGCGATGAGATAGGATTCGACGCATCATGCGTACGAATGTTGCAGGGGCGTTCATAAGACCGAAAGGCATGAAATTCCATTGGAATAGACCCCTAGGCGTCGAAAAAGCAGTAAACGGTTTGGCGTGTTCGGATAGTGGAACTTGCCAATATCCCTTAGACAAATCGAGTTTAGTAAAGAAATGAGAATTCGATAGTCTCGTAAGTAGCTCTTCTAGTAAAGGCATAGGTTCAGCATCAAATTTAGTCACTTGATTCAATTTGCGATAATCCACGCAAAGACGTATGTTATTGTCTTTTTTTCGTACAATAACCATCGGCGAAGAATATGCTGATGTGGATGGTTCAATAATTTTTAACTCTATCATCTCATCTAACTCTTTCTCTACCTGTGCTTGAAAATGTATCGGGATAGGATACGGTCTGACTCTTATAGGACTATGGTCAGTAAGAATAATGTCATGTTGAATGACATCAGTTTGACCAGGAATGTCAGTAAGGACATCCTGAAATTGTTCTAACATAGTAGAAACTTGTTTCTGCTCTCCTGGAGATAATTCTGGAGAAATTGCAACATCTTTCCATGATTCATTAGAGTGAAGAGGAATCATTGGAAAAGGTAAATTTACATCCGAGAAACTCGTTTCCTCATCCTGTATTACTGACAGAGATGAGTACTGTCCATGTTGGACTGGAAAATCGTCCGTTGCCTGGAAAACAGGTTGTAAATAATCAGGACGTTCATGGAATTCCGTGAGCATGTTGATGTGGAAGGTTTTACGCTTCCCGTCAATATCGACGATATAGTCAACATCGGAAACTTTTGATATTATATCGTACGGACCTTTCCAAGAAATAAGAAGTCTATTTTCCCTACAAGGTAGCAAGACAAATGCTTTGTCACCTGGACAAAGTTGTCGCAAGCATCTCTTTTTATTGGCAAATTCCCTTGCCTTCTGTTTCGCAAATTCAGAAGAAGCAGTTGCCAATTTGCATGCTTCAATAATCTTGTGTCTAAGTGCGATGACATATTCATAAGAGGATTTTGTGTCATCGACAATATTATCAGCAGTTATAAGATCATGAAGTAAGGACATAGGACCTCGCGGTTTCGCGCCAAAGACAAGTTCAAAGGGAGAAAATCCTGTATGTTCGTTGGCGACCTCTCTATATGCAAAGAGAGCCGCGGGTAAAACCCTATCCCAATCCTGAGGATGATCTTCTGTTATCTTACCTAGTAGGTTTTTCAGAGTTCTATTCAGACGTTCCACCATCCCATTGGACATAGGATGATAAATACTACTCAGCGATCTCTCTATCTTAAGAGTCGACATTACTTGAGACATGGTATCCGATATGAGTTGGGTACCATGGTCGGATAATATTTCTGCTGGAAATCCCAGACGAGAAAATATTAACCAAAGAGCATCTGCGACATCAGCAGTAGTTATGCTCTTTAGAGGAACAGCCTCCGGCCAACGTGTGCACATATCAACACACGTCAAAATAAATTGGTGTCCTCTAGCAGACTTTATCTTAAATGGACCAATGATGTCTATCGCCATTTTTTGAAATGGCCGAATGGGAATGTCTGCAGCCTGAATAGGTGCATCATGGCGTGGACCTCTGGATTTAATCTCTTGACATACTTTACAAGATCAACAATAGATTCGTATGTCCTTATTCACAGCAGGCCAAAAGAAAGATTGAAGAACTCTAGCTTTAGTACGGGAAAAACCCATATGTCCCGCACACTGCGAATCATGAGCGTGCTGTAAGATTTTAACTCTCATATTTTTAGGCACAAGGATTTGAGAATGAATGGACTTAGCGGAGTGTTACGTACATTTATTACCTAAGGGGGTAGTCTTCGGTCCTGCCAAATGTACGCACCAGTCTCAATATAGTTATATTATTTGTGCGGTCGAATGATTCGCGCACTGACGTGCACAAAGCAGTGTGAGTTGCTTTGGGACGCACGGGTAACCTAGTTGAGTAGTTTCTGACGTCATGATTTGTAGGGGCAACATGGACCTTGTTTATGTCCGTGATTGATATATATTATTATTGTATTCATGGCACGTTTATGGAAGCCATTTATTCTAGTGATCTGTATTGGTCTTCAGGTCGAAATCAATAGCAGTAATGTCACGTAAGTTATCGCCCCACTTCTTAGTGTATGCTGTATTGTAAGGCCGCTCTTATACTAGTCTAGCGGGAATATATTATTCCTAGAATGGACCTACAGAGTCGTTAGCCTTTAGGATTCGTATCGTAGAAGGATTCCTACGAGTGGGAAAGAAGTTAATTTGATTGCAGTATTCATATGTGTAAACGCCTTTATTGTAATGCCAAAGTCGTGGCATGATTTTGAGAGGTTAGTTAAAACCTAAAGATACTAACTCAGATACCTCTTCATATATGTACCAGTGAATATCTATTGAGTCTACGTTATATGGAATTATGTCTTGGATAAAAACAGTCTCTTATTGGACGAATGCGGGAGTTCGTGGTATGGGAGTACATGCTTAAGTGGATGACCTCAAGCAAGGTCAACGGACATTCCCTTGCTGTTAAAAAAACCTAGTATGAATATTATTGGATCCTTATTACTTACGTGAGAGAGGATTTTAGATATGAATGACCAGAGATGTATCGTTTTATCGGAACTGTCACTACTATGTATAAATTGTTCATCGTACCTGTCAAGGAACATTGTACCGTCTTGTCAAACGTCTTCGTACCACGTAATAAATTATAATAACTTTACCGACGAGTTGAGTATGATCATGTTGGCCTGATTTGCCTTCCACTCGTTGAAGTTCTGTTGGATAGCTCTTCATCTAATTTTCATTCTACATTCGCGTCAAGATGCTAGTACATTGGTACCTCTGCTACTAGCTATCAAGTTTCCCGAAAAGAGCGCTCAACAGTAAATGGTATGCCAGTGTGGTCTGGAAATCAATAATTTCAAAGGAAACGTACCCTATACAAGTATCGGTTAAATGGAAGATCTGAACTTTCAAGGCGACAACATCTTGGAATCTACTGTGTTGGTGAATCACAATCAACTTACGGACAGGGTCAAGGTCATCAATCAACATCCACGTCAGGTTGTACAGTGACTGACTACCTTGGAATCACCTCTTCGTCAGTATTGCGTGCGAGCTGTGGTCTAATACTCAGAACGAAATATTTTATCCTCAAACGTACATCCACGGAGACGAGGCACATTGATTTTTTACCTGCACGCGAGATGAGTATAACGTGTTTTCGTTGTACCCTTTATTACGTTTAGCTGTGCCTCATGTAGTTATGTCCACATTTATATTTTTCATGTTACATGTTATATGTGTTGTATTCTTCGTGGGAGGTAGGGAGGTTGATCTGACGAACGAGATCCATCTCGAAGCCAATTCGGGCTCTTCGTCAGCCGTTCTGTAGGGCTCATTTTGTAAGTTTCAATTGAGCGATAATTCCGGTACAAGGCTAGAAACCTTGCCGAAGTTCCGATCGCTAGTTGTCCCTTATAACAGTATCTGTTTAGCTGTTTCGTCACGTTTTTAATTGTTGTTTTCTTAGTTATTTTACTCGTATTTAGTTTTATGATGAATTTTGTTTGTATTATGCGTCCGTCTAATCTTCCTGTCGTTCAGTTTTTTACAAAGCATATGTTTTTACACTGTGGTGTCAATTGTCTTGTGCATTATTGGATCGTAGATGTCATCGTAATTTTTTACGACATTCTATTTTAGTTCCACATTTTTATTTTATTTGATTTCTACGACTGTAGTCATTTGTCTTGATTATCGTGCCGTGTCAGTATTGTGCTACTGTCTGTCACGTTATTGCTTTCACACCATTACATGTTATAAATTACATTATTAATTATTAATATTATTGCCTATTATATAACTTGCTTTTACCGTTCTAGGACAGGAACGAAGACCACTAGTTATAGTAACACTTTTAAGTAGTATTATTACATAATAATATTGAATAATGTCTACCTTAGACTATTTCATTAAGCAAGCAAAAGCTCTTCAGATGGCTCCTGATGAAGTAAAAGCATTTGCACTTGCAGAATATAAGAAAGCTCAAGAAATAGAAGCCGAACAGAGAAAGTTAGAAACTTTAAGACTAGAAAAACTTCAATTTGAGGCAGATCAAAAACGGATTGAGTCTGAGGAGAATGAGAAAAAAATGAGATTAGCCGCTGAGGAAAGTGAAAAGATGAGATTTCAGGCTGAGGAAGAGGAGAAAAAAATGAGACTAGCCGCTGAATTAGAAGAGAAACGATTTCAGCGAGAGGCAGAACAGAAGCAAAAGGAGGCTGAAGAAAGACTTAAAATTGAAATGGAAGTTAAACAAAAGGAAATGCAAAATAAACAAAAGGAAATGGAAGAAAGAAGATTAATAGCTGAACAAAATACATTACGACTTCAGCTTGAGATGGAAGAGAATGATAGAAAACGACAGCATGAACTGAAATTAGCAGAGTCAGAATATGAGAGACTTAGGTTAACTCAGGAAGCTAATTCTCAGAGAACTTTTGAAAGCCAAACTTCATCCAGACATGACCATTTTAAGGAAATTCACCTTAAATTACCTAAATTTAATCCCCCGTCTGATGACGTGATATTCTTCCTAGATAGGTTTGAGGCCACTTGTGTGTCTTATAACGTGGATAAAACACTGTATTGCACATATTTATCCAGGTTACTTACTGGGGATGCTTTAGCAGTTTATCATACTACCAGTATTAATGAGAAGAATGATTATAATGCTCTTAGAGCCGCACTTCTGAAGAAATTTCAAATGTCAGAAGATGAATACCGATTAAGATTTCGTACATTGCTACCGCAATCAAGCAGAAATTTCAGTGATTTTCTGTCACAAATACGACTCACCCTCGAAAGATGGATCGAATTATCCAAAATTGAAAAGTCGTATGAAGGTCTCTTCGATTTACTGATGCGCGATAAGGTACTATCGTCTGTAAATCCTACATTTCTCGCATTTTTACACGAACGGAAACCTTTATCAATGAAAGACTTAGAAGAACATGCAAAAAATTTTTGCACTGCTCACCCAACCATGGATCTGAGTAATGCACAGATTAAGAGTGAATTGCCTGTTGCTTTTGCAGCACAACAAAACAATTTTTCACGCAATCGTTCTTTTAGTGCTGATAGGTATGTCAATAAGGGAAATAATTACAATTTTAACAATGATAACTTTTACAAAGGGAAGCAATTTCAACAATCTGCTCCATTTAATGTTTCTTGGAACCAAGCTCACAGATCGCGAGATTTTGGTAACAATAATTTTAAAAATAATCAAGGACATTATAATAAACAAAACTGGAGATCAAGATCTCAGGGTCCGCAAAACAGACAAGGTTCTTGGAATAAAAATTTTAAAGAACATCATAACTTTAATTATACAAATTATCGGACTCATCCAAATTTTAACTCAAGCAGAAACGACAATTATGGCAATTTTAATGCAAATAATCAAAATCGATCGCGTCGTAGAGATAGATCGTCGAGTAATACGGGTAGACATTCTAATGTCGCTTTAATTGATACACAGGCTAACATTGAACAGGGTAAAGTAGCTGAAACTCACAATGCTATGTCTTGTTCTCTTGATTGTACCCAGGTGAAAGACTGTCCAGAATGCTCGACTCTTTTCCAGCCTAAGGCGATCACGACGCTGCGTTGCGGACATACCTTGCCTAGTCTACCTGCAGTCTGTACGGCCACTGCTGCGTCAGTACACCAGGGACAGGGCTCTCTTAAGTTTAACAAGGGATTTGTCAACAACATTTCATGCTCTCACCTATTTGACTCAGGTTGTAGCACTGTGGGCGTCCGGACTTCGCTGATCAACCCAAGTTGTGCCACGGGCAGGGTTGTCAAGTGTGTGACTTTCGGTGGCACCATTGAAACATTTCCCACTGCTATTATTGACCTTAATACACCATTTTTTTCAGGAAAGATCCAGGCATGTCTCCTTCCGAATCCAATTTGTGACGTAATACTGGGTCGCATACATGGTATTAAAGAGTGTACACCACAGCAAATTGCTGAATGGGAAGAGCGACATATTCAAACTGCAAATGCAGTAGTGACTAGAGCGCAAGCTACTAATATGTCGCATGATACACCTATTGAACCTACAGTTCATACTACTTGTGATGATGATGCTCCTATTTCACGGGAGTTGTTTGCAACATTGCAAAAGAATGATGATTCATTAAAAAAAAATTTTCAGTATGTGAACAAAAAGAATACCAGCAACAAACTTGCAAAATCTAGACATGACTTTATACTTAAAAATGGGATTTTGGTTAGAGTAATACGGGAAAAGGATTCATCCTTATGTTATCAGATCTTAGTCCCATCCTCTATGAGATCTCGTATATTACGACATGCGCATGACTCGCAATGTGCGGGCCATATGGGTTTTTCGCGTACCAAATCCAGAGTGCTTTCGGCATTCTACTGGCCAGGCGTCCATAGGGACATCACTCTCTATTGTCGGTCTTGTTTGATATGTCAGGAAGTTAAGGTACGGGGTCCATTTCATGCGGCTCCTATTCAAGCTGCGGACATCCCGATTAGACCATTTGATAAAATGGCTATAGACATTATTGGTCCGATGCTTCCATCTGCTAGAGGGCATACGCATATTCTTACGTGCATTGATATGTGCACTCGTTGGCCTGAGGCCATCCCTCTCAAGAACACTTCATCTGCCAGTGTAGCAGAGGCATTGATGTTAATCTTCTCACGCATTGGTTTTCCACGGAAAATCTTGTCGGATCATGGGGTTCAGTTCATTTCTGAATCCATGTCTCAAGTTATGAAGACATTAGGTATAGACAGATCTCTTAGTTCTATTTATCATCCGATGTCAAATGGGTTAATTGAGCGTCTCAATAGGACACTCAAGCAGTTGTTGGGTAAGATGACCCAAGACCATCCCCAAGACTGGGATCGGGTCATACCCGCTGCTCTCTTCGCGTATCGCGAAGTACAAAATCAAGCCACGGGGTTTTCTCCATTCCAGCTAGTTTTTGGCATGCAACCACGCGGTCCGATGTCGTTAATCCACGACTTATTGGTTGACGAGAATATTGAAGAGGAAACTCAATCCTCTTATGAGTATGTGATCTCTCTGAGAAAGAGAATCATAGATGCTTGTAGACTAGCTACTGCATCATCCGAACAAGCCAAAGAAAAAGCTCGTCTATTTGCAAACAAGTATAGACGTCTTCGCCAGCTTATTCCTGGTGACGAAGCTTTTGTATTACTCCCTGCGCATAACAATCGTCTTTTAATTACCTGGAGAGGTCCTTTCAGGATCATCTCAAGAATATCCGATGTCGACTACATCGTTGATGTTAATGGTAAACATAAAACCTTCCACATTAACATGTTGAAGGAGTATTACTCACGTCCTGATTATCTACAGTCAGTGTTCCAGGCAACTGACGATCCTACACCTCCTATTCAACACTATTCTAGTTTGTCAGTCATCCAAGAAGAAGAATCTTCTTTCGATGATGTACAACTACCAATACCAGTTGTACCACTCCATTCCACTGAGAAATGGAATGATGTTACAATCTCATCTACTCTTTCGGCTGATCAACGTCAGCAAGTCTCTAATATTCTACACTCGTATGAGGATGTCCTCACTGACATCCCAGGTCATACGTCAGTCATCCAACATGACATTATTCTGACTGACGATACGCCTATTCGAGTTCGCCCATATCCTATCCCTTTACACTTTCGTGATAAGGTTGATAAGGAATTGGATGAGATGCTTCAATTAAATATAATTGAACCATCTTCATCACCATATTCTTCTTCTATGGTAATCATTAGGAAGAAGGACAACAATATACGTCTTTGCGTAGATTACAGGAAATTAAACAAAGTTACAAAATTCGATGCGGAACCGTTACCTCTTTTAGACGACTTATTGGAGAGGTTATCTCATGCCACATTCTTTTCGAAATTTGACCTTTCAAAGGGCTATTGGCAAGTGCCACTAACTCCTAAAGCAAAGCCATTCACCGCTTTCTCGACGCCACGGGGTCTTTTTCAATGGAATTTTATGCCATTCGGATTAATGAATGCGCCAGCTACCTTTGTACGCATGATGCGCCGCATATTGTCTCATCGTCCCGATGTCATTACTTATATAGATGACATCTGTCTTTTCAGTGACTCTTGGGATGAACATATTCATGGATTAAAAGCTTTACTTTCTACCTTACGAGATTATAACTTAACAGCAAAACCTTCAAAGGCTTTTGTCGGTTTTCATGACATCTCATTTCTGGGTCACCGCATAGGTCATGGTTTCATGTATACAGAAGACAGTAACGTCTCTAAAATTTTTAACATCTCAGCACCTAAGACAAAAAAACAAGTTAGGTCTATTTTAGGACTAATACAGTTCTATTCAAAATTCATCCCTCATTTGTCTACTATAACTGCACCTTTTTCGTCTCTACTGAAAAAAGGCACATCTAATGTAATAAAGTGGTCGCAGGATCACCAAACGGCGTTAGACTATATAAAACGATTTTTTTCAAAAGAACCTTTTTTGAGGTTGCCTAACAAAAATCTCACTTTCATTCTTCGCAGTGATGCATCTTCTTACGCTATTGCTGCAGTTTTGATGCAGGAATATAACGGCACCTTATTTCCGGTGATGTACGTGTCCAGAAAACTTACGGAGAGCGAACTCAAATACTCCGTTCTAGATAAAGAGCTCCTCGCGTTAGTGTGGGCAATCACAAAACTGGAACGTTACCTCCTTGGCTCACACTTTGTGGTGGAATCTGACCAAAAAGCTCTTACCGCACTGAACTCGGGGAACGTTAGGTCATCGAAGTCAGCGCGTTACGCTATAGCGCTTCAACCATTCAATTTTGAAATACGAGCTATTCCTGGAGTGAAGAATGTGTTCGCAGACTGTTTGTCGAGATGCCCAAGCGAACTTGTCGAAACTAAACCACTTCCAGATGTTGAAACATCCTCACCGATAACATGAATAACTGTGTACATTTTCATTGATTATACATCTATAAAGACTGATCATATAACTGAAGTATTCGTATAAATATATCTTTCAGGATATACTTATTTATGGATTATAACATTACTTCTTGTGTAGTAACGTTTTATTAGAACGGGAACAGTGGTATTAGAGTAACATTTTATTAGTACTGCAACATTGGTACTACAGTAACTTTTTATTAGTATGGAAACATTGTTAAAAGCGACAAATATACATTTGTTATTCCTATGGAACATATTACACTACATATCGTGTTCGAGAATATATTTTATCGTGTATGGAACATTGAGAACATCGTCTCGTCGATTACTAACTAGTTGTAACTGAACATTGACAATGATTGATATTGGAATTACTTAGAATATATTAGTAACTGGTTATTTGTTAGTAATTAAGAAATATATAAATTACTATAATTCAATTTAATCTATTTAATTAATTATGGATCACACATATACTAACTTTCTTAGTTGTCACGTAATACCTGCATTCACGGGTCTTAGTTATGATATCTCACTGTTAGATCACTAGTCAACCATACTAGTGTTAGAAAACATTAAGTGTGTTGATTCTTAAAGTGTTTAATTTTGCATTGCTTCATTTTTGCACATTGTATTTTCAATTTTTCTGTTTTATTGATTCTCTTGTCATTGATTATCATCAGTGTTGCTGTTCATTTTCATTTTTGAAATCATATGTTTCAAATTTTTTTTAGAAAACTTAGTTGAATTTTATTATCATTTTTTTTAATGGTTTTTCATTTTCTTTGTCAACTTCTTTTACTTCGAATATTACCACATCGTTCTAAAGTAGGTCGATGGTGGATGTGTGCTTTAATGCATACTATCGTTTAGTTATATTGATTTCGTTTAATATTCTTTTCTTAATATGGTATAACTTTATGCATTTCATATATCTTGTTGTAGTTTTGACTCACCTCTCCCGGGTACTAAGTTCAAAAAAAAAATTAATAGAATTAATTTTTTTAAGGGGAGGTAATAAGGGAGCTGTTACGTACATTTATTACCTAAGGGGGTAGTCTTCGGTCCTGCCAAATGTACGCACCAGTCTCAATATAGTTATATTATTTGTGCGGTCGAATGATTCGCGCACTGACGTGCACAAAGCAGTGTGAGTTGCTTTGGGACGCACGGGTAACCTAGTTGAGTAGTTTCTGACGTCATGATTTGGAGGGCCAACATGGACCTTGTTTATGTCCGTGATTGATATATATTATTATTGTATTCATGGCACGTTTATGGAAGCCATTTATTCTAGTGATCTGTATTGGTCTTCAGGTCGAAACCAATAGCAGTAATGTCACGTAAGTTATCTACCCACTTCTTAGTGTATGCTGTATTGTAAGGCCGCTCTTATACTAGTCTAGCGGAAATATATTATTCCTAGAATGGACCTACAGAGTCGTTAGCCTTTAGGATTCGTATCGCAGAAGAAGGATTCCTACGAGTGGGAAAGAAGTTAATTTGATTGCAGTATTCATATGTGTAAACGCCTTTATTGTAATGCCAAAGTCGTGGCATGATTTTGAGAGGTTAGTTAAAACCTAAAGATACTAACTCAGATACCTCTTCATATATGTACCAGTGAATATCTATTGAGTCTACGTTATATGGAATTATGTCTTGGATAAAAACAGTCTCTTATTGGACGAATGCGGGAGTTCGTGGTATGGGAGTACATGCTTAAGTGGATGACCTCAAGCAAGGTCAACGGACATTCCCTTGCTGTTAAAAAAACCTAGTATGAATATTATTGGATCCTTATTACTTACGTGAGAGAGGATTTTAGATATGAATGACCAGAGATGTATCGTTTTATCGGAACTGTCACTACTATGTATAAATTGTTCATCGTACCTGTCAAGGAACATTGTACCGTCTTGTCAAACGTCTTCGTACCACGTAATAAATTATAATAACTTTACCGACGAGTTGAGTATGATCATGTTGGCCTGATTTGCCTTCCACTCGTTGAAGTTCTGTTGGATAGCTCTTCATCTAATTTTCATTCTACATTCGCGTCAAGATGCTAGTACATTGGTACCTCTGCTACTAGCTATCAAGTTTCCCGAAAAGAGCGCTCAACACGGAGTCTTGTACCATACGTACATGTACGCCATTCTTCATCGTAATCCAAGATTTACGATTTGTATCCTTATTCGGATCACCTTTTATTGCCAGAGTAAAGAATTTCTTTAGAGTAGGATCATCTTCCTGCTGGTTTATAAAGGAATCATGGGAAATCTCCAAGGGATCATCTTGGATCTGCGCATCATTATCTTCAGAATGTGAAGATTGCGGCATAGTAAGAGCTTGAGCCCTAGTGATTACTGCATTAGCAGATTGCATATTAACATTTTCCCAATTAGAAATTTGCTGTGGAGTGCATTCTTTCACTCCATGAATGCGACCGATGATAAGATCAGCGATCGGATTCGGCAAGAGACATGCTTGCACCTCTCCTGTAAAGAAAGGCGTAGCAATATTGATAATGGCAGTGGAGTACTTCTCCAATGTGCCACCAAATGTTACACATTTGACTACATTGCCTGTAGCTCGAGAAGGATTTACGAGTGATTGCCTCACTCCGATGGTAGTGCACCCCGAATCGAAAAGAATTGATACCGGAGTACCATCTATTAGGCCTCTATTGAAGACAAGAGCACCCCTTCCATTATGCGCGATTGACGCAGGGAGAGCGGGAAGCGGGTGACCGCAGCTTAAAGTAGAAACTGTGGTTGGATCGAATAATGTTTTGCATTGCGAACACTGAGATGCTGTAGCAAAATCGAAAGCGGAATTTGCTACACTATTGGAGTCTTTTTTATCATTATTCTGATTACCGGCGTCGTGGAACTCCTGTTGTGCAGAGTTAGCCTGGTAATAAGATTTACCATGTCTTTTGTGTTGTGATCTACCTCGGTTATAATTGTCTCTATAATTATTATTTCCTCTGTTATAACCCCTATTTGGGTTTGAATCATAATATTCATGATCATAATCATCACGCTCATTATACTGAGTATCCCTGTAATATTGGTTTTTTTGTCTCCATGAAGCACTTGGGTAGTTCCTATAGCTACTCCCTTTTCGAGAATTTCTAAAATTATGGGTACCCCTCGCGTGTCGAGGACTATCAGCCCGATTCCAGTTCTTCGAAGAAGAACCCTGATTTGAGTGGTTATCTTGGTTTTGATACTTATTCCAATTAACCTTTTTATCAAATTTATTTTTAGCTCCTTGGAATTTGTGTGAGTAATTCTGATTATATTCTGTTGCCGAAGCAACTGGCATACTCTCTTTAATGTTAGAGTTACTAAGAATCATGTCAGGGTGTGCCGTGGCATACTGGTCACAATATTCTTCCATTTGCTTTAATGTACTAGGTTTACGCTCATGTAAGAACTCTAGGAATGATTTATTTACCGAAGACATGACCTTGTCTCTTAGCAATAAATCCGTAAGACCATCAAATGTTTTCTCTATTTTGGATAATTCAATCCATCGTGAAAGTGTAATTCGTGCTTTTGAGATGAATTCTGAGAATTCTACACCTACCTCAGGTCTCATTGTTTTAAACAAAAGACGATAACCTTCCTCAGGCAGCTGATATTTCTTTATCAGAGCTGCCCTAATAGCATCATAATTATCCTTGTCGGCCTCTTCAACGAAATATAACTTACTCAGAGACTCCCCTTTTAGATTTTCAGACAACTGATTCACATACTGTGATTTGTCAACATTATGAGCTCGACAAGCACGTTCAAATCTAGAAAGCCAAAATGTTATGTCATCACTGGCAGAGTTGAACGCTGGTACCTTGACCTTGTAAACAAAGGGTTTACCATTACCACTAGATGCCTGATTAACATTACTCATACTTGTCAATTTTAATTTCTCTAACTCAAATTCATGTTCTCTTATTGCTTTTCTCTCTTCAGCTTCTCTATCTAATCTTTTCTGTTCTGCAGCAGCTTCTAATTTCTTCTGTTCTGCAGCAACTTCTAATTTTTTCTGTTCAGCTGCAGCAGCAGCTTCTAATTTGTTCTGTTCTGCAGCAAATCTCCTTTCCTCCACTTGCATCTGCAATTTCTTTAGATCAGCAGCAGCATCAGCTTCTTTTTCTAATCTTTTTTCTTCAGCCAGAGCTTTTCTCTCTTCAGCAGCAGCAGCAGCAGCAGCAGCTTTTCTCTCTTCAGCAGCAGCAGCAGCTTTTCTCTCTTCAGCAGCAGCAGCAGCTTTTCTGTCTTCAGCAGCAGCTTCCAATTTTTTTTCTTCTATTTGAAGTTTTCTCTCCTCAGCCGCAGCTTTTCTTTCCTCAGCTTGCATCTGCAATCTGAAATTCTCAGCATCTATCTTCTTTTGTTCAACTTCTGCTTTCAGTACTTCTGACTTTAATGCAATAGCAAATTGAGCAGTTGCCCATTCTTCTAACTCTTTCCCAGTCTTATCAAGAGATTTTCTTTGTGCAATAAAGTAATCTAATGTAGACATCTTGTCTTCTTAAATCAGAAACCTGAAAAAGTAAATAAATTACCTTATTTCACTTTAATGGGAGACAAGTCTATACCATAGACTTAGTCTTAGTGAAAAACTTGTATGGTTATTTTGTTTATAATAACCAATGATAACTTGAGTACCTGTGGACAACAATAACTGTATATCTCAAATACTGTGGGAGACAAGCCTTACAAAGGTCTTGTATACCTTAATGTAATCAATGATCACTTGAGTACCTGTGGAAAATAATATTTCCTATACCAATCACTTTGGGAGACAAGCCTTACAAAGGTCTTGTACACTTTGTTTTATAACAATAATAATCATAAAGTACTGATCTGTACTATAATATAAGTGTATTCAACTATACCTCCTATGTCATATGTCAACTAAAGACATTACAAAGGACAAACAAGAAAAGACAATCTGAAAACATTTGCAGAGATCAAATTAAATTAAATAGGAGAAATGAAAAAAAATGATCACAGAATCTGTGATGATAACTGCAATAAGATAACAAGACAAATAACGCCACAGTGTATAAACATAAGGGTGTAAAGAACTGAAATGAAAGGAAAGATGAGACCTACAATTATACAAACAAATCAAACAAAAATAAAGAACAGAAAAATATTACAAATACAAATATGAACACAGTCGTCACAGCTAACCAAATATTTGCAAACAATGTTGCATGCAAATTTCAATTAAGAAATTGCTCCCTATAGAACGCCAGAACAAGACCAATATCACTTGGTATTTCCTGTTCTAGTCACCTCCCATCCAGGCCCGCAAACACATAACAATCACACATATAAACAAATAATATATAAACATAAATACATATAAATCATAAATGTGTACATTATATAATGAAATGTGTTGCAGTTGCAATGTATTGTACTGTATGCTCAGTTTTAACAAATTAGACTACCACTTTATTGAGTAATAGATTTGCTTTCTAACTGTTACACTGTTCAATTTTTTTGAGCACATTAGAAGATCCAACGATGAAATTTGCACTTTATGTTCAACATTGCTCTTCTATTTCAGCAGGATAAACAATCACTAGTTTAGAACACTGACTGTACTGTGCCAAATGTCAACAAGTGCTGACCCAGATATTGCTACACTTGTCAGAACAGGTCAAGCTGACATTGATTGTATAGCTGTCCTACTGGTGTTGATGTGGTCAAACAAATGTTCTTGCAACTGTAAAATGTGATTCTCAACACAACAAGACTGCGTAGGCTGGACCCAGGAATCTGGCCCACCACTGTAAACTGTCAATGTAAAGTGTGGTGTAAAGTGTGTTCTCTTTCTTCGGTAAAGCTCCACTATCAATCACTGTAGCATGTTGTTTGTGGTGCCACTACTGTATATGTCCATTGTAGTGTACAGAGTTGTTGAGATCAGGCATGCTCCAGTCTACCCAGCTGTAAATGGGTAACTCACCCTAGTCCTGAGTTAGGGAAGGCAAAGGCAGCTGTAAGCAGTAGTTTCCCTCTAAGGCTCCAGGGGGAGCAGGCCCTAAACTTGGTCAATTCAACCGACGCAGGATGGTGTATATATATGGAGTAGAAGTGTAGAGTGTGATTAACGCGAATGGTGGACTGTTCGTGTTCTGACCAATCTAAGCACTCATTCACTTGTGTCTACAAGGCACCAATGCAGACTGCTGGAATCTTTGTTTACACAGTTTATTTAGACGCACACACTGGGACATAACGAGTAAATCATGGGTATATGTTGACACATCAATTTGCAGGCATACATAGTAGATCCCATGTCATGACACATTCATAAATAATGGGTAGTACATCAATAGCTTCCAATGTCATGATACATTATGGCCGCATCCCCTATCTGACTAAACGCGTCAGTGAAGGCGGATCGGTAAGTAACTAAAGTTGCTTTATGTTCATAGTTTATATCATATTATGAAACCACGATAAGGGGTTTCTATCAAAATTGAGATCTCCTTGCCACTGTCCGAATAGTAAGATACATGCCCCGTTCTTTGGACAGTGATTCAAAAATATGATGACAGGAATGTAACATGGCCGCCTTCCTGAGTTGTCGCTCACTCACTCACAGGAGGGTATATATAAGCCAAAGTTAATTTGAAATGCATATGAATAATTTCCTAAAGTTTCTCCATACAGTTCTACAGTAATCCAGTTACTTCACGTAGACATAACTGCTGTATGGAAGCCCGTCATCTTCGTCGATACAAACATGACCCTAGCGTTGCGAAGCACAATATTCCAGCTAGGTCTAACCGACATGAGATCATCAAAAATAGGGTCTGGCATTACCTGGAGTCCGAATCATACATGGTACCGTACATTAGGAGAGTCTCTAACACAAACTCTAGTAGAGACACAATCTCCTACAGAAGAAAAACCACTTCATAAATCATTTTTACTTAAGAATGTACCAGCCCTTGAAAATGCGTAACCCGCCATTGTAAACGGTACATCGGAACTCATCACGACTTGTCAAGACAACTCATACTTCCGCTAGAGCGGCATAACAAGAATATAGTCCTGCCTACCCATCCAAAATATACAATATAGGACTGATTCTACTTGTACTAATAATATGTAATACATATGAATTCAGGCCATAAACATAATAAGCAAATTAATCTATTTTCTGGCCCTAACAAATAAGTACGGACATGAGTGCAATATCCATGCGCCGAATCAATATCAAGAACGATTACTCCTATAATCAAAAGTGTAAATCAATCATGAATTATCTAGCTTTACCATAGACAGCATTTTCATACACAAATGAATGAATGTCTATATCTTTTCCATATTAAATAGCCATATCGATTTTTGTAATATGTGCGTCAAAATATGCACGCAACAGATTACCACACCCCTCGGGAAAAAAAAATGGTACTTTTTTTTTTTTTTGAAATACATCTAGGAGCAACATACAATAGGCTCACAACGCACCAATAACAATGCGCAGATGATAAGCATAAGTTTTATGACCTTAGAGAAAGTACTTCTCTAAGTATAAATATTTCCAGAGAGGTGTCACCAACGCATACTACAATATTAGCAATGACACAATTTCTACATTAGTTTATACATAAATTTCATCTAAGATATCTTAACATCATGATCATCAAAGACGAAAAAACATTGAAAGATCAGCGGTGAATAAATATCAATGAACCGCTAAGTAGTGTTACAATCAATATATGATATATTACATATGTGTACACATTTCAACATAGGAACAACTGTATCAAAGTTGTATAACAGTTATGAATCATGTGGGCATCTAGACAAAATATCTGCCATCACATTTTCTGACCCACGGATAGCTCGCACCGAAAAATGAAATGGCTGCAGAGCAATCGCGTATCGCGTTGATCTCGCGCTCTTCAGATTTTTACTCTGAATAGCCGTAAGAGCTTTCTGGTCAGTTTCCACAATGAAATGCGCGCCAAGAAGAAATCTTTGCAGTTTAAGGATTGACCAAACCATAGCCAATAATTCACGGTCTAGGACCGAGTAATTCTTCTCTGCGGCATTTAATTTCCGAGAAATATACATCACAGGATGCAGAGTTCCAGAGTACTCTTGCATTAGTGCTGCTCCAATCCCGGTGGATGAAGCGTCACTACGAAGAATAAATGTCTTATCCTTAGAAGGCAATACTAGGATAGGTGAAGTAGAAAACATAGTTTTAACCTTATCCAAAGAGGATTGACATTCTTGAGTCCAATGGACTACATTAGGAGACCCTTTCTTTAGCAAGGAAGAAAGAGGTGACATAATGGAGGACAGATTCGGAATGAATCGTCCATAAAATTGTATTAGACCTAAGAGACTTCGCACTTGCTTTTTAGTCTTAGGAATAGAAATGTTAAGTATCTTACTTGTATTATGGTCTTCTGTTTTTAGGAACCCATGACCAACACGGTGTCCTAAGAAAGATATTTCGCTAAAACCAATACATGCTTTCGATGGTTTCGCTGTCAGGTTATGCTCGCGTAAGATAGACAATAGTTCATTTATCCCATTATAGTGATCGTTCCAAGTATCACTGAAAAGACAGATGTCATCAAGATACGCAATGACATCTGAGCGATGAGATAGGATTCGACGCATCATGCGTACGAATGTTGCAGGGGCGTTCATAAGACCGAAAGGCATGAAATTCCATTGGAATAGACCCCTAGGCGTCGAAAAAGCAGTAAACGGTTTGGCGTGTTCGGATAATGGAACTTGCCAATATCCCTTAGACAAATCGAGTTTAGTAAAGAAATGAGAATTCGATAGTCTCGTAAGTAGCTCTTCTAGTAAAGGCATAGGTTCAGCATCAAATTTCGTCACTTGGTTCAATTTGCGATAATCCACGCAAAGACGTATGTTATTGTCTTTTTTTCGTACAATAACCATCGGCGAAGAATATGCTGATGTGGATGGTTCAATAATTTTTAACTCTATCATCTCATCCAACTCTTTCTCTACCTGTGCTTGAAAATGTATCGGGATAGGATACGGTCTGACTCTTATAGGACTATGGTCAGTAAGAATAATGTCATGTTGAATGACATCAGTTTGACCAGGAATGTCAGTAAGGACATCCTGAAATTGTTCTAACATAGTAGAAACTTGTTTCTGCTCTCCTGGAGATAATTCTGGAGAAATTGCAACATCTTTCCATGATTCATTAGAGTGAAGAGGAATCATTGGAAAAGGTAAATTTACATCCGAGAAACTCGTTTCCTCATCCTGTATTACTGACAGAGATGAGTACTGTCCATGTTGGACTGGAAAATCGTCCGTTGCCTGGAAAACAGGTTGTAAATAATCCGGACGTTCATGGAATTCCGTGAGCATGTTGATGTGGAAGGTTTTACGCTTCCCGTCAATATCGACGATATAGTCAACATCGGAAACTTTTGATATTATATCGTACGGACCTTTCCAAGAAATAAGAAGTCTATTTTCCCTACAAGGTAGCAAGACAAATGCTTTGTCACCTGGACAAAGTTGTCGCAAGCATCTCTTTTTATTGGCAAATTCCCTTGCCTTCTGTTTCGCAAATTCAGAAGAAGCAGTTGCCAATTTGCATGCTTCAATAATCTTGTGTCTAAGTGCGATGACATATTCATAAGAGGATTTTGTGTCATCGACAATATTATCAGCAGTTATAAGATCATGAAGTAAGGACATAGGACCTCGTGGTTTCGCGCCAAAGACAAGTTCAAAGGGAGAAAATCCTGTATGTTCGTTGGCGACCTCTCTATATGCAAAGAGAGCCGCGGGTAAAACCCTATCCCAATCCTGAGGATGATCTTCTGTTATCTTACCTAGTAGGTTTTTCAGAGTTCTATTCAGACGTTCCACCATCCCATTGGACATAGGATGATAAATACTACTCAGCGATCTCTCTATCTTAAGAGTCGACATTACTTGAGACATGGTATCCGATATGAGTTGGGTACTGTTGCGTGATAAATTCTCGCAACATCGTTTTATTTCAATATCTATTTTATAACGCAAGGGCAACAACTGCTTGAAATTTATAGTCACTTTTCTCGGTAAGCATTTGTCTTCTCGCGTTGGTATCGAATGCAGTTAAGTTTGAGCTGTGGTCATTTTGCGCTGGACTGCGCATGACTTGTCTTGCTTCTTGGTCGATCGGTTTCCGCCCACCACTAGTGGAGTGAGCGATTTGGAATGGCGAAAGAGATGCCTCGTTGAAGAGGGGATCTCCGCTATTTTTTTGTTCTGTCAGGAATGTGAGAGTCCTCTTATGGATATTTCGTTTATTCGAGATAATACCTCTAGTGTATTTGCACATGCCGGGAGGCATAATATTTCTGTGTATTTCCGGAAGGCAAGGTAAATTAACATTTTCATTAACTCTATCGATTTTTGGTCGTGAACGATTTCTGGTTCATAGCCTGTCTTCGAAAGTCGTCGTCACGAGATGTTTTCCTAGCTCACATGTCGCTGTATTGTGCTGCATCGGTTGATGCAGGTTCCAAGGACCATTACTTGCTACTTTGTTAAATGAACTAGGTTTGAAAAACCTTTATTATCTAGAGGATATTTTTGAGGACATTATTTATACTTCGGCAGACGTGTCTGTCTTGCTGAAGTCAGACTAAGGAGAGTGAACTGATCTCATATATCTGGTTATCTCCTGGCTGTTATAGAAAAGGATGGAGTTTTTCACCTGACTACATTTACAGCACTATGAAATATAACATGCATCTGACTCATCATTGTAATGCTGTCTACCGTCTATTGCTGTATTGAATGTTGCTGTGATAATGACTGTTTGATGTGCCTACATATTCGCGTAACCATTTTGTCACTGTGGCGTCCACAATAAATAATGAAGAAAAACGTCAACGGCTGTTACAAGAATCATTGACTTTATACGTCGTGAGTTTACTGACGTCCTATGTGGATTGCCCTGTTATTTTTGTATGAACATTGTTTTGACTGAACACATCTGCACACCACACAAAACCAGACATGCGGATACCATCCATCATCATATGGCATCACGCATCAGGTACCATGGTCGGATAATATTTCTGCTGGAAATCCCAGACGAGAAAATATTAACCAAAGAGCATCTGCGACATCAGCAGTAGTTATGCTCTTTAGAGAAACAGCCTCCGGCCAACGTGTGCACATATCAACACACGTCAAAATAAATTGGTGTCCTCTAGCAGACTTTATCTTAAATGGACCAATGATGTCTATCGCCATTTTTTGAAATGGTCGAATGGGAATGTCTGCAGCCTGAATAGGTGCATCATGGCGTGGACCTCTGGATTTAATCTCTTGACATACTTTACAAGATCGACAATAGATTCGTATGTCCTTATTCACAGCAGGCCAAAAGAAAGATTGAAGAACTCTAGTTTTAGTACGGGAAAAACCCATATGTCCAGCACACTGCGAATCATGAGCGTGCTGTAAGATTTTAACTCTCATATTTTTAGGCACAAGGATTTGAGAATGAATGGACTTAGCGGAGTCTTGTACCATACGTACAAGTACGCCATTCTTCATCGTAATCCAAGATTTACGATTTGTATCCTTATTCGGATCACCTTTTGTTGCCAGAGTAAAGAATTTCTTTAGAGTAGGATCATCTTCCTGCTGTTTATAAAGGAATCATGGGAAATCTCCAAGGGATCATCTTGGATCTGCGCATCATTATCTTCAGAATGTGAAGATTGCGGCATATTAAGAGCTTGAGCCCTAGTGATTACTGCATTAGCAGATTGCATATTAACATTTTCCCAATTAGAAATTTGCTGTGGAGTGCATTCTTTCACTCCATGAATGCGACCGATGATAAGATCAGCGATCGGATTCGGCAAGAGACATGCTTGCACCTCTCCTGTAAAGAAAGGCGTAGCAATATTGATAATGGCAGTGGAGTACTTCTCCAATGTGCCACCAAATGTTACACATTTGACTACATTGCCTGTAGCTCGAGAAGGATTTACGAGTGATTGCCTCACTCCGATGGTAGTGCACCCCGAATCGAAAAGAATTGATACCGGAGTACCATCTATTAGGCCTCTATTGAAGACAAGAGCACCCCTTCCATTATGCGCGATTGACGCAGGGAGAGCGGGAAGCGGGTGACCGCAGCTTAAAGTAGAAACTGTGGTTGGATCGAATAATGTTTTGCATTGCGAACACTGAGATGCTCTAGCAAAATCGAAAGCGGAATTTGCTACACTATTGGAGTCTTTTTTATCATTATTCTGATTACCGGCGTCGTGGAACTCCTGTTGTGCAGAGTTAGCCTGGTAATAAGATTTACCATGTCTTTTGTGTTGTGATCTACCTCGGTTATAATTGTCTCTATAATTATTATTTCCTCTGTTATAACCCCTATTTGGGTTTGAATCATAATATTCATGATCATAATCATCACGCTCATTATACTGAGTATCCCTGTAATATTGGTTTTTTTGTCTCCATGAAGCACTTGGGTAGTTCCTATAGCTACTCCCTTTTCGAGAATTTCTAAAATTATGGGTACCCCTCGCGTGTCGAGGACTATCAGCCCGATTCCAGTTCTTCGAAGAAGAACCCTGATTTGAGTGGTTATCTTGGTTTTGATACTTATTCCAATTAACCTTTTTATCAAATTTATTTTTAGCTCCTTGGAATTTGTGTGAGTAATTCTGATTATATTCTGTTGCCGAAGCAACTGGCATACTCTCTTTAATGTTAGAGTTACTAAGAATCATGTCAGGGTGTGCCGTGGCATACTGGTCACAATATTCTTCCATTTGCTTTAATGTACTAGGTTTACGCTCATGTAAGAACTCTAGGAATGATTTATTTACCGAAGACATGACCTTGTCTCTTAGCAATAAATCCGTAAGACCATCAAATGTTTTCTCTATTTTGGATAATTCAATCCATCGTGAAAGTGTAATTCGTGCTTTTGAGATGAATTCTGAGAATTCTACACCTACCTCAGGTCTCATTGTTTTAAACAAAAGACGATAACCTTCCTCAGACAGCTGATATTTCTTTATCAGAGCTGCCCTAATAGCATCATAATTATCCTTGTCGGCCTCTTCAACGAAATATAACTTACTCAGAGACTCCCCTTTTAGATTTTCAGACAACTGATTCACATACTGTGATTTGTCAACATTATGAGCTCGACAAGCACGTTCAAATCTAGAAAGCCAAAATGTTATGTCATCACTGGCAGAGTTGAACGCTGGTACCTTGACCTTGTACACAAAGGGTTTACCATTACCACTAGATGCCTGATTAACATTACTCATACTTGTCAATTTTAATTTCTCTAACTCAAATTCATGTTCTCTTATTGCTTTTCTCTCTTCAGCTTCTCTATCTAATCTTTTCTGTTCTGCAGCAGCTTCTAATTTCTTCTGTTCTGCAGCAACTTCTAATTTTTTCTGTTCAGCTGCAGCAGCAGCTTCTAATTTGTTCTGTTCTGCAGCAAATCTCCTTTCCTCCACTTGCATCTGCAATTTCTTTAGATCAGCAGCAGCATCAGCTTCATTTTCTAATCTTTTTTCTTCAGCCAGAGCTTTTCTCTCTTCAGCAGCAGCAGCAGCAGCAGCAGCAGCTTTTCTCTCTTCAGCAGCAGCAGCAGCTTTTCTCTCTTCAGCAGCAGCAGCAGCTTTTCTGTCTTCAGCAGCAGCTTCCAATTTTTTTTCTTCTATTTGAAGTTTTCTCTCCTCAGCCGCAGCTTTTTTTTCCTCAGCTTGCATCTGCAATCTGAAATTCTCAGCATCTATCTTCTTTTGTTCAACTTCTGCTTTCAGTACTTCTGACTTTAATGCAATAGCAAATTGAGCAGTTGTCCATTCTTCTAACTCTTTCCCAGTCTTATCAAGAGATTTTCCTTGTGCAATAAAGTAATCTAATGTAGACATCTTGTCTTCTTAAATCAGAAACCTGAAAAAGTAAATAAATTACCTTATTTCACTTTAATGGGAGACAAGTCTATACCATAGACTTAGTCTTAGTGAAAAACTTGTATGGTTATTTTGTTTATAATAACCAATGATAACTTGAGTACCTGTGGACAACAATAACTGTATATCTCAAATACTGTGGGAGACAAGCCTTACAAAGGTCTTGTATACCTTAATGTAATCAATGATCACTTGAGTACCTGTGGAAAATAATATTTCCTATACCAATCACTTTGGGAGACAAGCCTTACAAAGGTCTTGTACACTTTGTTTTATAACAATAATAATCATAAAGTACTGATCTGTACTATAATATAAGTGTATTCAACTATACCTCCTATGTCATATGTCAACTAAAGACATTACAAAGGACAAACAAGAAAAGACAATCTGAAAACATTTGCAGAGATCAAATTAAATTAAATAGGAGAAATGAAAAAAAATGATCACAGAATCTGTGATGATAACTGCAATAAGATAACAAGACAAATAACGCCACAGTGTATAAACATAAGGGTGTAAAGAACTGAAATGAAAGGAAAGATGAGACCTACAATTATACAAACAAATCAAACAAAAATAAAGAACAGAAAAATATTACAAATACAAATATGAACACAGTCGTCACAGCTAACCAAATATTTGCAAACAATGTTGCATGCAAATTTCAATTAAGAAATTGCTCCCTATAGAACGCCAGAACAAGACCAATATCACTTGGTATTTCCTGTTCTAGTCACCTCCCATCCAGGCCCGCAAACACATAACAATCACACATATAAACAAATAATATATAAACATAAATACATATAAATCATAAATGTGTACATTATATAATGAAATGTGTTGCAGTTGCAATGTATTGTACTGTATGCTCAGTTTTAACAAATTAGACTACCACTTTATTGAGTAATAGATTTGCTTTCTAACTGTTACACTGTCCAATTTTTTTGAGCACATTAGAAGATCCAACGATGAAATTTGCACTTTATGTTCAACATTGCTCTTCTATTACAGCAGGATAAACAATCACTAGTTTAGAACACTGACTGTACTGTGCCAAATGTCAACAAGTGCTGACCCAGATATTGCTACACTTGTCAGAACAGGTCAAGCTGACATTGATTGTATAGCTGTCCTACTGGTGTTGATGTGGTCAAACAAATGTTCTTGCAACTGTAAAATGTGATTCTCAACACAACAAGACTGTGTAGGCTGGACCCAGGTATCTGGCCCACCACTGTAAACTGTCAATGTAAAGTGTGGTGTAAAGTGTGTTCTCTTTCTTCGGTAAAGCTCCACTATCAATCACTGTAGCATGTTGTTTGTGGTGCCACTACGGTATATGTCCATTGTAGTGTACCGAGTTGTTGAGATCAGGCATGCTCCAGTCTACCCAGCTGTAAATGGGTAACTCACCCTAGTCCTGAGTTAGGGAAGGCAAAGGCAGCTGTAAGCAGTAGTTTCCCTCTAA
Organism: Oreohelix idahoensis; assembly: GCA_024509875.1. Lineage (NCBI taxonomy): Eukaryota > Metazoa > Mollusca > Gastropoda > Stylommatophora > Oreohelicidae > Oreohelix > Oreohelix idahoensis. The sequence continues at coordinate 82,973 of JAMPIV010004753.1, forward strand.
GGCTCCAGGGGGAGCAGGCCCTAAACTTGGTCAATTCAACCGACGCAGGATGGTGTATATATATGGAGTAGAAGTGTAGAGTGTGATTAACGCGAATGGTGGACTGTTCGTGTTCTGACCAATCTAAGCACTCATTCACTTGTGTCTACAAGGCACCAATGCAGACTGCTGGAATCTTTGTTTACACAGTTTATTTAGACGCACACACTGGGACATAACGAGTAAATCATGGGTATATGTTGACACATCAATTTTCAGGCATACATAGTAGATCCCATGTCATGACACATTCATAAATAATGGGTAGTACATCAATAGCTTCCAATGTCATGATACATTATGGCCGCATCCCCTATCTGACTAAACGCGTCAGTGAAGGCGGATCGGTAAGTAACTAAAGTTGCTTTATGTTCATAGTTTATATCATATTATGAAACCACGATAAGGGGGTTTCTATCAAAATTGAGATCTCCTTGCCACTGTCCGAATAGTAAGATACATGCCCCGTTCTTTGGACAGTGATTCAAAAATATGATGACAGGAATGTAACATGGCCGCCTTCCTGAGTTGTCGCTCACTCACTCACAGGAGGGTATATATAAGCCAAAGTTAATTTGAAATGCATATGAATAATTTCCTAAAGTTTCTCCATACAGTTCTACAGTAATCCAGTTACTTCACGTAGACATAACTGCTGTATGGAAGCCCGTCATCTTCGTCGATACAAACACGACCCTAGCGTTGCGAAGCACAATATTCCAGCTAGGTCTAACCGACATGAGATCATCAAAAATAGGGTCTGGCATTACCTGGAGTCCGAATCATACATGGTACCGTACATTAGGAGAGTCTCTAACACAAACTCTAGTAGAGACACAATCTCCTACAGAAGAAAAACCACTTCATAAATCATTTTTACTTAAGAATGTACCAGCCCTTGAAAATGCGTAACCCGCCATTGTAAACGGTACATCGGAACTCATCACGACTTGTCAAGACAACTCATACTTCCGCTAGAGCGGCATAACAAGAATATAGTCCTGCCTACCCATCCAAAATATACAATATAGGACTGATTCTACTTGTACTAATAATATGTAATACATATGAATTCAGGCCATAAACATAATAAGCAAATTAATCTATTTTCTGGCCCGAACAAATAAGTACGGACATGAGTGCAATATCCATGCGCCGAATCAATATCAAGAACGATTACTCCTATAATCAAAAGTGTAAATCAATTATGAATTATCTAGCTTTACCATAGACAGCATTTTCATACACAAATGAATGAATGTCTATATCTTTTCCATATTAAATAGCCATATCGATTTTTGTAATATGTGCGTCAAAATATGCACGCAACTTGTTCCAGAGATAGTACCCTCAACTGGACCACCAACTAGTGTCACAAAAGAAGAGAAACAAATACCCTCTGAGTATTGAGTTTCCCGACCCATACTTATGTGTCCCCCTCTTCCTATTCTACCATCCCATCTATCTCAGAACTGTTACCCTCGCTGATAATTATTATTAATCTCATTGTGCGGAAAACCTTTTTACATTTAAATTGAATAGATTGGTTGAAAAGGTTAATAATGTAAATTGAATATGTTTCCCTTTACATCTACCATGTTTGAAAATGTTAACAATATAGATTGAATATGTTCATATTTTTATCTACACTGGTTGAAAATGTTAATAATGTAGATTATGTACATCATTTCTTAAATCATTCACTCCATGCCCCATATAGAACTTGGGATTACCTCTGCTTTTGGTTCTCTGTAAGAAACTCGGAATAAAGCAGTCACCAGTGCTGGTAGTGGTGGTTCATGAAATCATCATTCTATATGCTGAGGTTGCCAGCCTCAAATGACTTGGATATCCACTAGTAATTTTCACATAATAATATTCACATGTCAGTATATACATATTAGTTCACATGTTAATAATGCAAAATATAGAATTTAAAATGTAAAACTTACGCCAGTATTTAGGCTCACAGACTGCTGGCTCAGAGAAATAGTTTAAGGCAGCTTGACGATGCCTCCTACACGTGCTCTGTGGTGTTGTTATTTTAAAAATAAGTTCCCACTTTGACTTTGTGTTACAATTTCCTCGGATTTCGGTTTTCCCAGTTAAAATGGTAGAGTTTTCATGGGCTGTAAGTCCTCAGCTGCTATTCTTAACTCTGGCAATATCTGGTTGTCTTCTTGGCGCGAGGTAAATTTTCACAGTGTTCTAAACTCACTAACGTGTCAGGTTATATTACACCTCGCTCCCCCCGCAGTACTTTGTTAAGATTTAGATAGGTTTCGAATGCTCTCCAATCGTTTCAAAACATGCGTGTTTTTGTGGGGTAATTCAAAATATTTCCACTAGGAAATTTATGTGCGTTAATGCAAAGGTCATGTCTTCCAAATATAGAAGTGAAGTTTTCGTACTATTCTCATCAATGATTACGAATAACTTCTTACATTTATCACAATTAATATCTTCGTAATAATTCTGCTGGAAGCTTATTACAACATTCCGACTGTCAAGTGCGTGTCTGTAATCTATCCGCAAGCGGATGATTTATCGTCCGGCACGTCTTAGGTAAACACAACGCTCGGTCACTATACGAAACTGACCGGCTCATCTGGGTTTTTTTACCTGTGTCGTAGATTTGGATAGGTATTTAAGATAGATTCTGGTCCCGTCTGAATAGAACTGAAGAAGTGGTAACTCAGTAAGAGATAAGGTAAAGAATTTTTCACGAGTGAATAGTTTAAAGGTAGAATCTGTCCCTGGATTGAGAAGATACTCTAGTCCAGCCTATCTTTACGACTGTAATTAGTTATCAGACAATTCTCCTTCCAGTATATATTAACATATATACTATTAACCACTCACATACATGCCCACAGATAAGTGACGACAACCAGACGCACAAACGTGAAACTATAGTAAATGCGGTATGAATATTGAGCTGAGCTGACCAACACAAGTAATTAAGTTTTGTGTAAAGTTTATTATCATATTAAAAAAACTCTTCACTACATCCAACATAAATATCAATAGACAAATAATAGGTTACAGAAATTTAACAAAATAAACCCATAAGTGCAATCCCCTCTGTTGAGACAAGATGCCGCAAGAAAAGTTATTAACCCCAAAAGGTCAACAGATTTGCGCTATGGTATAGGAATAGATGATACTGTAAAGAACATAGTTCCTAGTTAATCTATCCCTGAAAAAAAGATAACAGTATTTGCAAACAGATCAAGAAATGCGTACATTGAGTATACAAATACAAATTATTCACTCCTCTGATTCATACTTCTGTCAGTCTGTGGCCACATGCAATCTCGCTTACCTACTTGTTGTGTTAACAACATCTTGAACATATCTCCATGATACATATACAAATCCAGTGTTAGGTTTCACCGAAATAAGCCACACTTCCTCCAAGACTGATTAATCCTCGTAATGTGGAACACTTACTTTGGTAGTGATAATGGGTTAAGTTTATGTCACATCAATTAGTCCAGGAAGAAAAATAATTACCGAGATCTAGTGTTCACAGTGTACAGCAGCTAGTAATTCCGATAGTTAAAAAGAATGTCAGGTGGGTAAATCTTTCTAGATAAACCCTCGCCACAACACAGTGGTCAGTAGTCGGGTAGTGTTAGGTTTGATATTTTGCCACAGCGGGCTGAATGTAATGAAAATGAAAAGAAATCTGGGTATCTATATGTCCAGTTATCGTTATTCTTATTGTCATATGTTTGTACTCTCTCTCTCTCTCTCTCTCTCTCTCTCTCTCTCTCTCTCTCTCTCTGGGTGTGTTGAGGCTGCTTCATGGTGCGATTTTTATCAGGGCAACTTATTATTAGTGCCAGGGTTTTGTCACACCATGTCGTACCTCAACTGAACGCAAGAAATATATGAAAGCGGTCGCGGTGAGATGAGTATCTAGGTATGATGTAGAGAGATCGGTATGTGACGTCATAGCGTCAAGATGTGTGTCAAAAAAAGGCTTGTGTATCAGCCAGTATATTTGTGTGTTCGACAAATATTTCTGAGGATAAAAAGGGGTAAGCTATAGGCTTAAATTAAAGGCATGAGAAAATGCCAGGATTATGATTAAATTCGATACGGGACTATAACTCCCAAGATATAGAAGTGCGTTGAACTACAATTATATGAACAGTGTTATACCGGGATGTCTCATTCCCCAAAGTTTATGGAGGGGAAATTATGATGTATGAATATTAAAGATACCGGGATGCTCAAATTCCCCGATGTTGTTGGAAATATAATCGAACAGTTGTTATTCCGGGAGGTATCATTCCCCGAAGATATAGGAATATAATTAGTAGAATTGTTATACCGGGAAGCGACATACCCCGAAACTTATGGATTGATGTGGATTTGATTGGGGGATAATGGAGATACTGGGACGCTTAAATTCCCCCAATGTTGATGGGAAAATTATAATGAACTTTTGAATGGGACGCTAAATACCCCGCTGGAAATAGTGATTAATAAATAAGATTATCAAGATATGTGGACAGGAGAAGTCGAGTGACATGTTTAGAAAGTCGAATCAGATTTAAGTAAGACTGTAAAACAGAGAGCAATAACTGGGGGCTCAGTCCTGTCAAATTACTGGAAGCTGTCGTCCGATAATTGAAATAACTGGTTACGTCCTGTCAAAGAATTGGAAGCCATCCGATAAGTGGCAGGTTGGTTTACTTGGGACATCAAGATTCGAATTGTCTTCATATTACGAATCTGAAATCAACTGAAGCTGGACTACTGCACTGAACTTTTATGCAAGACTTTTGTCATTTGAAAAACTATACGAGTATAAAGTGTTAATAAAAACTATACATTCACTAAACTTCACAATGGAGGATGACATGTAACGGTTGCTCCGTGTAGATGCATCAAAGATCGTTGACCTGACCTTGAGGACTGTCAAGATTCAACACTGCGACATCAAATTAATTCGGTTCGACCTTTACAACTCTACATTCAAGATTTTAAATACTGGCAAATCACGCAAATTTCGATGTTGAACGATAAAGGACAATCTGGCAAATTTTACTCAATGACGTCATCAAAGCCGAAAAACTTGCAATCGAACGTTCGCAGAAATGGGAGTTAAGAGATGGTTTCGTCCATTTATGAATTCCTGAAGTCGAGGTGTGGCACAAACACACTGATTCCGTATCTGGAGAGGTTCTGAGATACAAGAAAGATAAGTAAAGTTATGAATTGTGTAATGCGTGACAGTATTTGACCATTTCGGAGACGTTTGCTAGTCAACATCTAGTTCTACTTGTTATTTCATCTGCATGTCTATTTGTATAAAGTAAATGCTCGCTATTTGTAAATTTTCTTCGGAAATTTTGCAAATGACGATATCCTATTAGGTTATTGTTTGTTGGTTGTCCAGTCAAAGAAAATAACACTGGAATTTTAGTCTTTGACTGCATAACAGACATCAGTATTTGTTTAGATTGTTCCGTCCAGTCTACGTTATATATTTTCATTCATTAATTTACGTAATTGGGTCACTCTTGTCTCATTGTGAAATTTGACGATTTGCTGTTTTTGTTCGTGATTCTCTGTCTTGTTTATTTTACAAGTAATTATTCAAATTTGTAGTTGCTTGTCAACATGTATTTGTTTCTTTTATTTCCTTTATATTTGTCGAGTAATGTGCTGTAATTCGACATGTTACTTTATTATCATCATCATTGACCTGTGCCACTCTTTTTCACTGTGCTCGTCTCTCATTCTTGGTATGTTCATTCCTTCATAAGGTATAAGTTCAGTCAACAACATAATTTATTGTAATTAATTAATTGAGATTAAGAGGAGTTTTGACACTTGGTGATACGAATTAGAACACACAATGTCATCATTATCAGAATTTATTGAGATGGGTTTGCGTTTAGGCAAATCTGGACTTGAGTTGGAATCATATGCTGACAAATATTATCATGATTATTTGGAACGTATGGAACGGAAGGAGCAAAGAGATTTAAAGAAGCAGGAGCTTGATCAAGTAAAGGAATTGGAAGAGAAGAAATTAGTTCACGAAAGAGAACTTGAAGAGAAGAAATTAGTTCAACTAGAGGCAGCTAGAAAAGAACAAGAATTGGTTCGAAGAGATCAAGAAGCATCTAGAGAACTAGAACGGCAGAAAATGGAACTACGTAGGTTGGAACTTCTTCAGTTCGATCAGGCACACAGAAATGCTATTGAACTTCAGTCATTGAAATTACAGGCTGATAAAGAAAAAGAAATTGAGATTGCAAAGATTAATGCCCAACATACTGGTGCTAATCAACAAGGTTCTCAGGGTAATAATTTTAATTATCCAAAAATTAAATTACCAAATTTTGATGATAAACGGGACTGCATGGACTCGTTTATTATGAGATTTGAAATGAGGGCTATAGATTTGAAGATCCCAAAAGATAGGTGGCCTATTATCTTTTCAGACTACCTCACAGGGGAAGCAATGCGTTGTTTCATGTCAATTGATGAAACAAGTAGATCTGATTTTGATATTGTTGCCAATACTTTGATGGCAAAATTTCAGCTCACTGAGGGAGGTTTTCGATCCAGATTTCACTCTGCGGTTCCGTCCAAGAATGCAGATTTTGGAGAGTTCATCTCTTCTATTAAATTGTACTTGGGTCGCTGGATAGATTTATCGGGTATCAATAAATCTTTTGATGAATTATTTGACCTAATGCTCAAGGGTAAAGTTGTATCTACCTGTGACGCAGATTTTGTTAGTTTTTTGCAGGAGAGAAAGCCAAAATATATCAATGAATGTCAAGAATTGGGGAGAAACTACATGTCTGCACATCCAAACAAGGAAATGCGTAGGGTTTCCTTTGATAATGCATTACCTGTATGTGTTTCGTACCACGACGGAGGAGTAGGTGACCACCGTTCTCGCCCAAGGAGTACAGAGGGCAGATATATGAGTGATTATCGATCTTCCTTTCGAGGACAGTACAATTTTCCTCGTCGTCAGTCACCATCTCACTTCGGTGGGTATAGATATGCTAATTACTCTAACCGAGGTCGTGGACAAGACTACAGTAATAGCAGTGATGATATACATCACAGATATGATAGAAGAACTTCAAGTGAACGCTCCAATGAAAATGGTAGGTGTCATTTAAGTGAAGTAAACAATAAGCACGGTAAACAATGCAATCACAAACCTGATCACAAAAATGATTGTAAACTGGCAAAAGGGAAAGCAGACCATGCTAACGTCTGTACCCAACTTTGTGGTCACGAAAGTCATGTTGAACAGGCTAATGCATGCATTGTACGCTCAAGCAAAGATAACAATTGCACTGAGTGTAATACACTTTATGAGCCAGGTGCTAAAACTAGACTTTTGTGTGGGCATATTTTACCAGCGATGTCTGTCTGTGATTTTATTGGTCGCCTTACATTACACAAAGGTTTTATAGGTGACAGACCAGCCACCCTTCTTCGTGACACGGGATGTACGATTGTCGGGATACGGAAATCGTTGCTAGATAAATCATCATTTACAGGAAAGTCACTGAAATGCGTTACTTTTGGAGGTAACATTGAATGGTTTCCCATGGCAAAGGCGGAGATCGACACACCTTTTTATTCAGGGACTGTACTCGTGTGTGGCTTGGAGAACCCTGTAAGTGACGTGATACTAGGTAACATTCCAGGTGTAAAAGACTGTTCACCTGAGGAAATTGCAGAGTGGGTCACAAACACCCATCGATGGCGAATGCGGTCACTACAAGAGCTCAGCATGAAGCAAGCATTTTGACCGATACATCTCCATCTGTCATGGAGGAGACGCCACTGAGAAATGCTCAAAACATTTCTCCGATTATCTTTACACAAAAACAAAATGAGGATGAATCTTTAAAGAAATTATTCACTTTGGCTGAAACAAAACAAATTAAGATTACTAAAAGATCATCATATTGGTTTGAGTTTCGCAACAAGGTTTTGATCAGATGTTTTAAAAAGGGAGATGATCATGTAAAGAAACAGATTGTGGTACCAAAAAGTTTTAGACCTTTAGTTTTAAATACAGGTCATGACGTACCTATGTCAGGACACTTGGGTGGTAATCGGACTTTGTTTAGAATTACTACAAATTTTTATTGGCCTGGTATCAACACGGATGTAAAAAGTTATTGTAGATCTTGTCATATTTGTCAAAAAGTCGCACGCAGGGGTAAGAACCAGACTGCACCCTTGCAAGTCACAGATGTGCCTGTGCGCGCATTTAATAATCGAGGAAGTGGAGGGGAACTGCGGTAAGACGTGGAATACAATGGATGGGTTTGAAAAAAAATCGAAAAAAGGTGATTCGTCTTACGAGGACAAAAGACGAATCACCTTTTTTCGATTTTTTTTCAAACCCATCCATTGCGCGCATTTAAGAAACTAGCTATAGACATCATCGGTCCATTGTCTGTAATGTCGGATCGAGGTTTTCAATATATTTTAACGTGCATCGATTTGTGCACTAGATGTCCTGAGGCCATACCGTTAAAAAACATTAGTACCATATCAGTTGCGGAAGCTTTGAACTTGATTTTTACAAGGATAGGTTTTCCTGAGGAAATACTGTCGGATAGAGGGACACAATTTAAGTCGGAACTTATGAGCGCGATAGAAAGCTTATATTGCATAAAACATTCATTCACAAGTCCTTATAGACCAAGTGCAAATGGGGTTTGTGAAAGATTTAACGGCTCTCTTAAGTTAATGCTGGGGAAAGATACTGATGCACACCCTCGGGATTGGGATAAGATTCTCCCATCGGTTCTCTTTGCTTACAGAGAGATCCCTCAGGAGAGTACTGGGTTCTCTCCCTTTGAACTCGTGTATGGCGCGAATCCGAGAGGTCCGTTGTATCTATTGAAGGATCTAATCCTTGGTACTTCTCAGGATGACGCAACTCGCAGTAGTTACGAGTTCGTTGTTGATTTACGACAAAGGTTAGTGGATGCATGTCAGATCGCATCACAGAGTATTCAAACGGCAACTCAAAGATCGAGGTTGCTACATAACCAATCTCGTACCCTAAGATCATTTATCCCAGGGGATGAAGTCTTACTGCTCTTACCTATTAAGGAAAATAAGTTGTTAATTTCATGGCAGGGGCCATACAAGGTAGTGAAAAAGATCACAGATGTTGATTACTCAATTGAGATTAAAGGGAAAATTAAAACGTATCGTCTAAATATGTTGAAATTATACACGCCAAGACCAGCTGAATTGATGGATGGCTTGGATGAGGTTCATCGATCCTCATGCGCTGTTGTTCAGTCTGAAGATACTACATCTGATATTCCCTTGGAATTTACTTTACCTTCTATTTCTGCTCATGAAACGTGGCAGGATGTTTCTATTTCTTCATCACTTTCGCATTCTGAACAAACTCAAATCCGTGATGTTTTACGTTCTTTTTCTGGCGTATTTTCAGAACATCCAGGTCATACTGACTTAATATCTTACGAGATTGTGATCACTGATTTTACTCCGATTAAAATCAGACCATATCCTATTCCGATTCACTACAGAGATAAGGTAGATAAAGAAATCTTAGATATGCTGAAAATGGGTATCATCTCACATTCTTCATCTTCATATTCTTCTCCAATGGTATTGGTGAAGAAACCAGATGGATCTTTACGCATCTGTATTGATTTTCGAAAACTAAATCAAGTTACAGTCACAGATGCTGAGCCAATTCCAATTTTGGAAGATCTTCTTCCACAGCTGGCTAACGCTACATTCTTTACTAAACTAGATTTGGCAAAAGGATACTGGCAAATTCCTTTGTCCAAAAATTCTAGACATTTGACAGCATTTTCCACACCAAGAGGTTTATTGGAATGGAACTATATGTGTTTCGGGTTGGTGAATGCTCCTGCGACATTTGTTCGCATGATGCGTCGTTTGGTTGGCGATAGACCCGATATCATCACATATATAGATGACATTTGTTTATTCCATAACACATGGGAAGAACATATTGTAGGTTTCATTTCTTTGCTAGAACAGCTTAGAAAGCATCATTTGACAGTTAGACCTTCGAAAGTACAGATAGGTTTTCAGGAAATATCTTTCCTAGGTCATAAAATCGGTAATCATTGGCTTTATCCTTCGGATAGTCTGGTGAATAAAATCCTGAACATTCAGATACCGAAAAATAAGAAAGAGGTCCGTAGTCTGTTAGGGCTCATTAACTATTATCATAAATTTATTCCGGACTATTCGTCTATCTCTGGTCCTCTTTCAGATTTGACCCGCAAAGGTGCTCCTCTTAAATTATTGTGGTCAAAGACTTGTCAGTTAGCACTGGATAAGATTAAAATACTATTCGCGAATCATCCTATTTTGATTCTGCCAGATATCCATGAACCCTTCTATATTCGCACAGACGCTTCTCAGATGGGAATCGGTGGCAGTTTGATGCAACTTGTCAACGACGTACTCCATCCTTGCTTCTTTGTGAGCCGGAAGTTGTCTGCAGCAGAGAAGAAATATTCCACGGGAGAAAGAGAGCTCCTTGCTCTTGTCTGGACTATATCAAAACTTTCTCGCTACTTGCTCGGACGAAAATTTTACGTTGAAGTAGATCATCATCCTTTGACGTCAATGAAACCGAAAGCGTTTAAGAACTCAAGAATCTACAGATGGTTTCTATAACTGCAACAGTTTTCTTTTCAAATCAAGCATATACGCGGTGAGGACAATTGGTTAGCTGACTTGTTGTCGCGATTTGCAACTCACCAGGACTGATATATTTCACATGGAACTTTGCATCCAGGTTTATGGTTCCAGTTTGTTTGGACATCATATTATGTCTTCTGGACTTGCTATTTCGCCCGGATATGTGGACTCAAATTTTATTGCAATTTTGTTTATCTGATAATTGCTCTTCATAGTTTTATGTATATATGTCAAATTCCTGATACTTCTCATTAGATTGCTTTTCTGTAGGGTGTATCCGTACATAAGATTGCGCAAGGTTATACCCTGCAGGATCTTGCGCGTTTCCTGAAGTAAACGCTCGGGAGCGTGAGGGGTAATGTTGAGGCTGCTTCATGGTGCGATTTTTATCAGGGCAACTTATTATTAGTGCCAGGGTTTTGTCACACCATGTCGTACCTCAACTGAACGCAAGAAATATATGAAAGCGGTCGCGGTGAGATGAGTATCTAGGTATGATGTAGAGAGATCGGTATGTGACGTCATAGCGTCAAGATGTGTGTCAAAAAATGGCTTGTGTATCAGCCAGTATATTTGTGTGTTCAACAACTGTTTCTAAGGATAAAAGGGGTAAGCTATAGGCTTAAATTAAAGGCATGAGAAAATGCCAGGATTATGATTAAATTCGATACGGGACTATAACTCCCAAGATATAGAAGTGCGTTGAACTAGAATTATATGAACAGTGTTATACTGGGAGGTCTCATTCCCCGAAGTTTATGGAGGGGAAATTATGATGTATGAATATTAAAGATACCGGGATGCTCAAATTCCCCGATGTTGTTGGAAATATAATTGAACAGTTGTTATTCCGGGAGGTATCATTCCCCGAAGATATAGGAATATAACTAGTAGAATTGTTATACCGGGAAGCGACATACCCCGAAGCTTATGGATTGATGTGGATTTGATTGGAGGATAATGGAGATACTGGGACGCTTAAATTTCCCCAATGTTGATGGGAAAATTATAATGAACTTTTGAATGGGACGCTAAATACCCCGTTGGAAATAGTGATTAATAACTAAGATTATCAAGATACGTGGACAGGAGAAGTCGAGTGACATGTTTAGAAAGTCGAATCAGATTTAAGTAAGACTGTAAAACAGAGAGGGAGCATACATGCCATGTTCGTAATTGTGACCTTGTTAGTGTGTACTTACTCGTTATTAAACTGTTGCCAAATCGTCCAAACCCAGTAGTTTATTCAATCTCTCAAGGTTAATTTACACCGTTATTGACTTCAAGCAGCACTTGAGACGTTGATATGGAAAGGTGTATACAAGACGGGTGGTTGCCAGAATATTCAACAATATAACCCAAAGCAAGAAGAATGAATTCTCACTTCTTCAATAATACAAATAAACTCTAGACAACCAAAGAATTCGGGCAATTCCTACATCCCTTAACAGGGTGGAACAAGAGGGCCGAACAGGTCAACCTCGAAGACCCGATATTACATAAGAATTTATTTGGTACTATTTGACTTAGACCCCTTTTCTCAGATTTAGGCCGCTGGTAGGTTTGGTTTGTGATCCGTACGCCAAACAGAAAAAAATGAAACTCTCCACGAAAATCCTCTTTGTACAATGGCTCTAAGATGTCGAGCTAGATGGTTTCAATAATGGCGTTATTTCGCTCATTGGTGCCAAAATTCACGACTTCGCTATATCAGGGCAAATATCTACGGTTCGATTCCCGAATCAGCAATTTCTTCTTCACCGATGCCGACAGCAACACGTTTGCTAGCGAGCAGCCCGTCTTTTGATCTCGTCTCTCTCTGTAGCTAATTACGTCCCATGGGAACACGAACAAACGGATGTGGTCGGTAACCCGTTCTCTTCCTACACGCGTTCTGTCTGATCTGTCACTATTCGACGATTGCCCAATCGCTCGCGTGATAATTCAGTTAACGGCTCTTACTCGCTGGCTGTTACCTGTCCGGTCGTGGACTAGCTAATAGGTCTGTTTGTAAACACTCACTAGTGCCTGTAAGACAGAGAAAAAAGAAATAGGCGTGGCTAAAACTATGAGTTAGACAGGTACCGAGAAGGCACGGATTATGCGTAACAAACGTGCATACTAATTGAGGAAAGCAAAGGTGGTAAACAAGATTGAGGGGCAACGGTGGGAGGCAAGCGGGCGGATCCATGTAGTCTATCTTCACAACATGTCACAGTTTCGTCCCGGCTTGAAGACATGAAACCATTTCAGGTCTCCTTTATGAAAATAGAGCTACTTTGATCCGTAGCTTCCGGGTGATTGTTGTTTTCAATTTCATCCTCCTCTTCCGTGTTCCAATTTCAACTCATAAAATCTGCTCCTACGTTTTCTTTCCCTAGAATGTATTGGACTTTAAAAGAATATACGCTTAATAGCAAAGCCCAACGCATGATCTTCGCGTTGAATTCTTTATTCGCTCCAAGAAAAGCCAGTGGAGCATGGTCCGTTTGCAACGTGAATGACACTCCGTACAGATATTCATGGTGACTTCTTATACCATGTACAAGTGCTAGACACTCTCTTTCAACTCTGGAATAGTTTCGTTCTGCCATAAGCAACGGGAAATAACAGGTTCGGATCACTGTCATCCGCTTGGAGTAGTGTTGACCCGATGCTTTGACCCGATGCGTCGACCCGCAATATAAAGGGTTTGTTAAGGTCAGGTAACCGTAAAATTGGATATTCAGACAGCTGTTCCTTGAGCGTGACGTAAGCGTTTTCGCACTTAGGATCCCAGATAATTTTCTCAGGTCGCCCCTTCTTTGTAAGGTCAGTAAGGGGTGCAGTCAAACCATTGAAGTTATTGATGAATTTCTGGTAATTTGCACACAGTGATAGGAACGAACGTGTTTCTCTCTTCGTTCTTGGCCTTTTCGCTGCACGTATTTATTCTACGTTCTTAGCAACTGGCCACATGGAACCGTGAGATATGGTATGCCCCAGGAAGTCAAGTTTTTCGAAGCCAATTAAACATTTGCTAGGTCTAGCTTTGAGGCCAGTTTCCTGTAGTCTCCTGAGGAGCATAGCAACCGTAGCAATATGTTCTTCGTAGGTATCTGTTGCAACTAGTATGTCATCCATGAAATTGAGGATATGCGGACTGTGCAATGGTTCTAAAGCCTTTTTCATCATCCTTGTGAAGACTCCTGGTGCGTTGTGTAACCCGAATGGCATTACGTTGAACGTATAGTGTCCTTCACTGGTGCTGAAAGCTAGCAAAGGCTTAGTTTCCTCCTTGACTGGTATTTGATAATAACCTTTTCTCAGGTCGATCTTGGAGAAAATTCTTGCCTTGCTAAGCTTAGTGAATAGCTCAGAAACGCTCTGTAGAGGTTCCGGCTGGAATTCCGTTACAGTGTTAGGTAGACGGTAATCGATGCACAGCCGAACTTCCTTACTGAGCTTCTGCAACAGCACTACGCTCGCACTATAAGGAGATGTAGACTCACTAATAATTCCTGCTTGACGTAGCTTGTCTATCTTTCCCCGTAGCGTATCAGCTTTAGCATACGGAATATGGTAAACTCTGGTTCGAACCGGTGTCTCGTTTGTCAGTTTCATATCGAACTCTACGAGATGTGTTCGCCCAGGTATGTCCGTTAAAACTGCTGTGTACTGTTTCAGTAGCGCCCTCGTTTCTGTATGTTGTGCTTCAGAGAGAGTGTCACCGAATTTTACATCTTTGAAAGATTCCGTTAGTTGCAATGGATATTCCATGCAACTATCGTCATCTTCATCATCTTCGGTTGCTATGGCGACCACCAGGAGATGTTCGGAGGACGGCACCGATCTTTCCAAGTATTTCTTTAACAGATTTACCCGGTAGAGCTTCTCCTTTCCTTTAATAGAGATCTTGTAGTTAGTTCTTGAGATCTTTTTCAGGACGGTAAACGGCCCGTGCCATCCGATGCGTAGTTTGTTGCTTCCGGTTGGCAGTAACAACAAAACTTTCTGCCCTGGTTGTAGTTCTCTCTTTCGCTGCTTTATTATATCGTTTAGCATGCTTTGCGCGTGCTTTCTTAAGGTAGGTTGTTGCTAGATCCCATCCTAGTTGTAACATTTCCTTAAGTTCCGATACATATTTACTGGCTGAGACGACTGTCTCATCAGCCTTTTGGTCTGTCAGCGATCGGAGTAAGGCTTCTAGCGGGCCCTTGATAGGTCTGCCGAATAAAAGAGTAGCTGGTGGGAAACCTGTAGAGGCCTGTGGGTCTTCCCTGTAGGTGAATAAGGCTGCAGGAATGAAAAGGTCCCAATCTTCAGGTTTCTCTTGTCCCAGCTTACGTAACATCATGGTGAGGCTGCCGTTGAAGCGCTCCACGAGCCCATTTCCGGCCGGATGGTACGTGTTGGTGTGGATGTGTTTGGCCCTCAAGATCGTAAAGATCTCCATTAACAGGCTACGGAATTGGGATCCGTTATCCGTCAAAACCTGTTGAGGGAATCCCAACCGTGTAAATATCTGCATTAGGGCTTCTGCGACATGCTTGGAATCAGTGCTTGTTAGCGGTATAGCTTCAGCCCACATAGTGCATGTGTTGACTAAGGTCAGGATAAACCTGTTCCTGTTTTTAGTCCTTTCTATGGGTCCTATGATGTCGACTGCAACCCGTTCAAATATTGTCCCCACTATTGGCATTTCACCCATAAGAACTGGAGGAGTCCAATGCTTGCGTGCCACACGTTGGCACTTGGCGCAGGATTTCACATATCTGATAATATCAGTGTTCATTCCTGGCCACCAATAGTGAGTCGATATTCGCTGATTAGTGGCGTTTTGTCCCATATGTCCACTAAAGGGAAGACAGTGCCCCATTTCTAAGATTTGGTCTCTGTACTGCGTCGGTACTAGGAGCTGATTATGTTCTTGTTCAGGGTTGCCCGTTCTACGATACAATACGCCATCATTAGAAAAGATGTCTCCGTTGTGTCTGGGGTCCTTGGCCATGGGCAGTTTTCTAAAGCAGGGCTCCAAGGTAGGATCCTTTTGTTGCGCCTCTTTTAGTTCCCGAGGTAACATATTAGGCGCAGGCTCCCGTTCCTTCTTGGTTTGCCCTCTTGTGGTTACTGCTGCCACAATTGGCTCTTTCGGTCTCCCAATAAACACATATATATATAGCCAAGTATGACTGGGTAGATCGGGTCATTAATAATAGCCGCTTTGATCACACCTCTGACAAAATCAGAGTGTATCTCCACCAATGCGATGGGAAGCGGCATGGGTACATCTCCTTTGAAAACTCCACATAGTTTGACGGTTTCTTCAGTCTCTTGACCGGGTTTGGCCAAGTGTCTTGCGAAAATGCAATCAAAGGACAACACTGTATCAAACAAACAATATGTTGAAGTCCTCTTCAAAATAACAGTTCCTCGCGTTGAGGGCCTCTCCCCCTCAGGTTTGGAATCACTGACATTAATTCTTCCTTGCGAGGCTGTTTGCAATTATTTGATGCGATTAGGCCCGGTGTGCTTGCCTTCATAGGTGGAGGGAAGCTCGGAAAGCTCCAAGCACTTTGTCAAGTATCCCTTCATACGAGAAGAGAACTGAAAAGTCTCAGTGCTTTCCTTTCTGCTGTTAAGAAGAGTTGCAAAAATTTGCGAGCGTTCATTTCGAAACGCTCAAGTAAAGCCTTCTTCAACATGTCGTAATCGTCTTGGTGGCTGCATCCCAGTTTCGCGTACGCATCATACGCAGTGCTTTTTAAAGCCTGAGAAAGCTTCAGACACCAACGCGACCTTTCTAAACCGTACAGATTTGCTGTTCTCTCAAATTTTTCTAGATAGCAGTCAATTTTCTCATTGGGGCTTGGGAAGGATTCCAGGGCAAAAGACATAGCTGCTAATTGAGGAGATTGAGTGTTGGAAAGATCAGTTGACTGTGACTGAGGTAGAGAGTCTCCGTTGTTGGAGGTAGAGGCAGCCCCAGGGCTTTGGACCTCTAGGGTCTTAAGCGCCAGTTCGTGCTATCTCTCCTTCTATCGTTCGTTCGCCCTGCGAATTTCCATTTCCTCCTCAATCTTCTTCTGCTCCCTAGCTTCGTCTGCTTTTTCCTTCTCTCTCATTTCTGCTTCCTTCCTCCTAACTTCTTCTTCTTCTTTCTTCTCCGCATCTTATCTGTCAAGTTCTTTTGTTGACAAACGCTTCTTCTCCTTGTAATCCCTCTTCCCTTGCTTCCTCTCTTAGCATTGCTCTAAGTTTTGCACGCACAGCCATGGCAAATAACTGACTGCGGCTTACTCGAGAAAGAAAGAAGAAAAAGGATACACTGGTTCCCTACCAATTACGAGAAAAATACAAAACAAAATTCTTGTTTATTTAACTGAGATACTGTTGCAGGCTGAATTACCTCACTCCTAGTCCAAGGGAATTAAGTGTTAGGAATTTAGGAGATACAAGCCGGATTTTGGTTGTCCCGCTTGGTTAATTGATTTAAAAATATAAATCTATTGTTTGCTCGTATGGACGAGAATATAGCGTGTTGATCGCTACAAACATCTCACGGCGTGTCCCGTGTGAGATGAGTTTGTTTAAGTTTTTTGAGGTGAGCGATATTCGCCCAGCTTGCCCGGGTCAGGTGTTTCGACTGAGGGGTTCTGGGTAAGAATTTTTGAGTGACATTGAGTCCCCAGAGGGTGTTCGGGGAAGAATGGTGTGGCCATGTTAAAGTGTGTAGTGGCCATGTTTTTTCGGAGGGTACCTGGGAATATGTTGGTACCAGAATTACTAATGGATATTTATGTGTGAATCCATTAGGTTAATATGTGATTTATCTGCAGATATAATGTCCATTATTTGATACAGCTGTGTAATAGGCTCTGATGTGCACAGGCTGTGATTTGATACGTATTATTGTTGATAGAGGATCCATGGAGATATATACATTATTTGATACAGCTGTGTAATAGGCTTTGATGTGCACAGGCTGTGATTTGATACGTATTATTGTTGATGGAGGATCCATGGAGATATATACATTATTTGAGGCCATATGCATTATTTGACGGATCCATGAACATTGAGAACTTACCTGTGTTATTTGTTAGTTCATATGCAGGGTGAACATTGAGAACTTACCGGTATTATTTCATCTATTATAACTGTATTTCGTTGATGTCATTTGTATGGTGTTGTGGCGTGATTAAAGTGTCTGAGAAACGTCACCAGGCTTTTCAGCAATCAATGACTCTTATGTACGTTACTGTGAGTGACTGTTGCAACACACACTCACTTCTTCACCAAACGCACCAGCACTAAACACGTCAGTATCAGACAACGAACAGTAGTTGTAAAACAATCAGATTGTGACTTTAAGATTGTAACTACCAGTATTTATCATAAAGACATTTATCATCTGGGAACCAGTCATTATCAGCTTATAACCAGACTTTATCAGATACCTCCTCCTGTTATCAGTTATCTAATCTATCGCTGTTATTAACTGGCAACTAGGCTCCTAATACAGACGACTTAAACCATACAAATGGTAGATCAGACTAACAACTGAACAAAACTACTTTACTACGGTGGAGAGAAAAAAAAGTCTCTATATAATTAAGGAGAAAAAAAATTCCCTTATTACAAAATCCACCAAAATTCGCCCACACCTGAAGTCAGTTAGGAGAAAGGGGAGGCTATTAACTTAACAAATTTGTCAGAATGCTCTCCCTTAGCTTAGCTCAAAGTCCTCTGCTCCCTAAAACCTGGTGATTGTAAGACAATCACGCGCTACCAGCGGCCTGGTAGTACACAATTACTACATAACATATCTCCGACAAAGATTACCCTCTAAATCTAACTGTATGTAACTCTAAAATGCTGCGGAAAACACAATTTATATATTTGTGTGGTCAGCAAGCCAATAAACAGAACGATAGTCTAGGGGATAATTATTATTAGTATTGCTTATACTCAAGAGACAACCACAATCTGCTCTATCTAGACTATATAAAAGATTTAATATAAGACTTTAGTCATTTATCTAGATACAGACTAGATCAAATTTTGAAACCAAACTCAATCTGACGTACTATAAGAAAAAAAATCTCAGGACTTCGCACCCCTTCTGTGGTACTTGTTCCAGATCTAGCTCAAATCCCGGAAACGAGCCAACCCATTCTGTCGTAGATTTGGATAGGTATTTAAGATAGATTCTGGTCCCGTCTGAATAGAACTGAAGAAGTGGTAACTCAGTGAGAGATAAGGTAAAGAAATAGATTTTTCACGAGTGAATACTTTAAAGGTAGAATCTGTGCCTGGATTGAGAAGATACTCTAGTCCAGCCTATCTTTACGACTGTAATTAGTTATCAGACAATTTTCCTTCCAGTATATATTAACATATATACTATTAACCACTCACATACACGCCCACCGATAAGTGACGACAACCAGACGCACAAACGTGAAACTGTAGTAAATGGGGTATGGATATTGAGCTGAGCTGACCAACACAAGTAATTAAGTTTTGTGTAAAGTTCATTATCATATAAAAAAAAAACTCTTCACGACATCCAACACAAATATCAATAGACAAATCATAGGTTACAAAAATTTAACAAAAAAAACCCATAAGTGCAATCCCCTCTGTTGAGACAAGATCTCGCAAGAAAAGTTATTAACCCCAAAAGGTCAAAAGATTTGCGCTATGGTGTAGGAATAGATGATACTGTAAAGAACGTAGTTCCTAGTTAATCTATCCCTGAAAAAAAGATAACAGTATTTGTGAACAGATCAAGAAGTGCGTACAATGAGTATACAAATACAAATTATTCACTCCTCTGATTCATACTTCTGTCAGTCTGTGGCCACATGCAATCTCGCTTACCCACTCGTTGTTTTAACAACATCTTGAACATATCTCCATGATACATATACAAATCCAGTGTTGGGTTTAGCCGAAATAAGCCCCAGTTCCTCCAAGACTGATTAATCCTCCTAATAGGGAACGCTTACTTTGGTGCTGATAATTGGATAAGTTTATGTCACATCAATTAGTCCAGGTAGAAAAATAATTACCGAGATCTAGTGTTCACAGTGTACAGCAGCTAGTAATTCCGATAGTTAAAAAGAATGTCAGGTGGGTAAATCTTTCTGGATGAATCCTCGCCACAACACAGTGGTCAGTAGTCGGGTAGTGTTAGGTTTGATATTTTGCCACAGCGGGCTGAATGTAATGAAAATGAAAAGAAATCTGGGTATCTATATGTCCAGTTATCGTTATTCTTATTGTCATATGTTTGTACTCTCTCTCTCTCTGGGTGGAACAAGAAAACCGAACAGGTCAACCTCGAAGACCCGATATTACATAAGCGTGTTTTGGTACTATCTGACTTAGACTTAGATCCCCTTTCTCAGATTTAGGCCGCTGGTAGGTTTGGTTTGTGATCCGTACGCCAAACAGAAAAAATGAAACTCTCTCCACGAAAATCTAAGTAATCCTCTTTGTACAATGGCTCTAAGATATCGAGCTAGATGGTTTCAATAAAATTGTCCTGCTACGACTGATACTGACTTTTGGATTACGGATTCTTTATACTGAAATGGCGTTATTTCGCTCATTGGTGCCAAAAATCACGCTTTCGCTATATCAGGGCAAATATCTACGGTTCGATTCCCGAATCAGAGATTTCTTCCTCGTCGATGCCGACAGCAACACGTTTGCTAGCGAGCAGAGCGTCTTTTGATCTCGTCTCTCTCTGTAGCTAATTACGTCCCCTGGGAACACGAACAAACGGATGTGGTCGGTAACTGTGGTTATCGCCCCTTTTTGCATTCGCTTAATTCTCCCTGAGAAATGGAACTATCAAAGGTACAACTTTTGTCTTATCGCCCTTGATTCTACAAATAGACGACGCGTTCTCTTCCTACACGCGTTCTGTCTGATCTGTCACTATTCGACGATTGCCCAATTTCTCGCGTGATAATTCAGTTAACGACTCTTACTCGCTGGCTGTTACCTGTCCGGTCGTGGACTAGCTAATAGGTCTGTTTGTAAACACCCACTAGTGCCTGTAAGACAGAGAAAAAAGAAATAGGCGTGGCTAAAACTATGAGTTAGACAGCTATCGAGAAGGCATGGATTATGCGTAACAAACGTGCATACTAATTGAGGAAAGCAAAGGTGGTAAACAAGGATGAGGTGCAACGGTGGGAGGCAAGCGGACGGATCCATGTAGTCTATCTTCACAACCAGTCACAACCTGTACCTAATCTTATCAAAGCCAAGAAACTAAAAGCAACATGACAAATTATCACCGAAGAGAGTGTACAATTGATTAAAAAATAGCTAATATCTGCTTGATAGGAGAGAAAGAAATGTGCCCACCACATAAATTTCACATAATCAGTACTAACAACAAATGTAACTGACTACTGCCGGAAAGGAGAAGAGATCGACTCAATACGTATGTGACAAAGCGGACGGAGGCTATAGATTTCAAGTGAGAAACAGAGACAAAGAAAAGATTGAAGGGGACGGAGGTTATAATTTTCAAGTGAGAAATAGAGACAAGGTTAGGAAAATACAGGTTTGTTGCAGTATGTTGGTGTGTGTTTGAGTGCGGGGTAGAGTGAAGGGCCGTCCTAAGTTTCTGTACCGCTCTAAAAACCCCTCCCAATTATACTAATTAAGACTAAATATTGTTTAAAATCGCGCATTACAATCTGTAACAACTCAGTCACAGATACCTAAGCTTAACATTTCTTTCCTTCTCATGCGCACGTAGCAATGTCCGATAACGTTGTAAAGTGCTTAATAAGTTTGAAAAATTAAGTCATAGTGTCAACTGTAGTTACTTTGTCAGTTTCCTCCGTAAGTTCTTTTATCAGTGTTCTAAACTGGTTCAAGACATCAGAATTGTGTAACCTGTAAACACATTTTGATTTAATTGTGATTTAAAACAAATGAAAGCGATCAGGTTGGTTATAGGAATGGATGTATTCTGCGAATTTAATGAGCTTGGAAAATGTAATTTTTACTGTACACGCTTGTGCTCCGAGTTTGATGTACAATGTGTCCTGAGTGGTCAAACAGTTACACGTGTACCGCTTGGGTTATCATCCTGTGATGGAAGACTTCTAAACTGTTTAGGTCCAGGTCTACTTCATCAGGGGTCGAAGTGGCTAAAAGTCAGTATTTGATGTTTCAGGCTCTACTCATTATCAAGAAATGAAATGTACAATCTAACAAAGCCATTCGTACTTATGTAATATTATTATTATTAAAATGCACCAGCTGCATTTACGTATAAATTATGATACGCATCTGTAAATTTGTGTAACTGTTATTGTACTGTTACAATGTTGGGATTTTATTTTATTGTACTTTCTTGTTATTTTATTATTTAAGTAACATTTAGGATACGTGTGAGAATAAATAGATTAACTATGGAAGAAGAGAGAAAGGAAGGGCAGAATGTTAGACGGGCCTGCGTGACCAATTCTAAACCCTTTGAAAATAAAGTTCGTTCGTTCGTTCGTTCTATCTATCTATCTATCTATCTATCTATCTATCTATCTATCTATCTATCTATCTATCTATCTATCTATCTATCTATCTATCTATCTATCTATCTATCTATCTATCTATCTATCTATCTATCTCTGATAATGTTTGTACTTTTCAACATATGTTATGTCATGCTTATAAGTAATTAATGTTAATATGAGTGTGCTATATTATTATTTTACTTTACAACGTTGAATTCCTTGAATTTGATATGTAAAATGCATATGAGAATAAATGAATTCAGTATGAAAGGTGAGAGAAAGGAAGGGCAGAATGTCAGACGGGCCTGCGTGCCCAATTCTCAACCCTTTGAAAATAAAGTTCGTTCGTTCGTTCGTTCGTTCGTTCTCTATCTCAATACACTTTGGAAGTGAATTATTTCTTTAAAACATGAAACATTGACATAATATCTCAGCACACCCAAAAATTAGCAAATATACTCTACCTATATTCTTCTTCTTTGATCCTTAGCCGCCGACCATCAAAGCAGTCAGTGGCCATTACGCCTTGTGGCGTCTTGTAGGGCAACAACAAATTGATTCCACTTTGCTCGGTCGGCGGCCATCCTTCGTACAGTGCCCCAACTCTGGTTCATTCTTTGCATCTCAGCCTCCACAGTCCTCCGCCAAGTTGTTTTTGGTCGGCCTCTCTTTCGTTTTCCCTCAGGGGTCCATAGCATAGCTGTTCTTGTGATGGCATTGGGGTCTCTTCTGAGGACATGGCCAACCCAGCTCCAGCGTCTGCCAGCTATGATGGTGTGCATGTCCTCTTGCTTGCTCTGAGTAAGCAGATCTTGGTTGGTGATGATATTCGGCCAAACGATTCGGAGCATTTTTCTTAGGCATGTTGTGTGAAAAGAGGACAATTTCGACATTTCCTTCTCTGTAACTCTCCAGCTCTCCGCGCCATAGAGAAGCACAGAAAGCACACAGCTCTGATATAATCCTAATTTTGTGCTTGTGCTGTACTGAGAGGACTTCCAGATGTTGTTTAGACTAAAAAAGGTTGTTCTTGCTTTGTTCATTCTGTTGTTGATGTCTTTGCTTGCTCCGCCGTCTGGTGTTACTATGCATCCTAGGTATGTGAAGGCATCTGTCTGTTCCAGTTGATGATTCCTTACTGATATGGGCTCAGGGTTGCTCACATTGAGCGTCATGACCTCTGTCTTCTTTAGGTTGATGTTCAAGCCCACCTGCTGGCTATACTTATTAAGTCTATCCGTTTTTTCCTGGATGTGTTGATGTGAATGTGCTAGCAGTGCAATGTCATCTGCATATTCCAGATCTTCCAATGTAGAAAACGTAGTCCATCTTATTCCTCTTGGATTGCCCTCTGTTGTCTGGCGCATCACCCAGTCTATGACTGTTAAAAATAGAGTGGTTGACAAGGGGCATCCCTGTCGTACTCCTGTCTTCACTTCAAAGGTTAATTTGCTCTGCCCAATGCTGCACGTAAAGTTGGCATAAAGGCTTTTTATGATTGACACTATGCAGCTTGGAATTCCATAAGCCCTCAGTATTTTCCATAAACTGTCCCTATGTATACTGTCAAAAGCCTTTTCAAAATCAACGAAATTAATGTACAACTGTCTTTGCCATTCTGAGCACTGCTCTATAATGCTCCTGAGGGTAAATATATGATCTACACATCCTCTGTTCTTTCTAAATCCTGCTTGCTTTTTCCTCAGCCTGTGGTCTACCGCCCCTGAGACTCTCTGTATAACCATCCTGCCTAGTACTTTGCTGGGAACTGAGAGAAGAGTCATTCCTCTCCAATTATTGCAGTCTGCAAGATCTCCCCTCTTGGGCAATTTGACAATTATTCCTCTTCTCCACTCTGCCGGTGCCGTCCCTGCCCTCCAGACCTGTGCAAATAGTGGCCCCAATAGTTCCGCTGCTAGCTCTGGGTCTGTCTTAAACAGCTCTGCATTTAAGCCATCATGACCAGGAGCCCTTCCACTCTTTAACCCTTTGATTGCTGTGATGATCCCCTCCCCTCGTGGGATGTCTGTATTAACATCTAGATCATTTTCAGCCTCAGGAACATTCAAATGTGTCTCTGGTGGTTCCTTATTCAGAGTTTCTCTGAAATGCTCTGCCCATCTTGTTTCCTGTCCCTCTACTTTTGTGATGAGATTTCCTTGCTTATCTCTTAATAACGTAATATTGTTTGCACCCCGTTTTCCACTGATGATTTTAGTTATTTTGTATACTGTGCTGTGTTCATTTCTCAGTGCTGCCTTCTCTGCCTGCCTTGCAAGGTCATTCAGAAATATCCTTTTGTTAGCACGGGTTTGACGTTTAACTTCCTTGTCCAGCTGACCGTACTGTTCACTATATATTGCCTTTAATCTGGGAAACTTAGCCTCTGTTTTCTTTCCCTTCACCTCCCCTCTCTTCGCTATGGTGCTTAGCGCTTCTGGTGTTATCCAGTCCCGGCTCCCTCTTTCCTGGAATCCCAAGCATGACCCGCCGCTTTCCCTGCACATTGCCGAGATGGTGTTGAATCTCTGGTCAACACCATCGGTCTCCGCTCTTTCCTGGCTTTTGACAATCTCATATCTTCTCTTTACGTCGACCACGAAAGCTTTTCTGGTGAGGGGATCCTTTAGTTTCGTGATGTTTTATCTTTTCTGTTTGACTGCAACTGGTCCCGCAGCTCTGAGTTTCACTTTCAGTCTTGCTACTACTAGGTGATGATCACTTCCCACATCTGCGCCTCTTCTTACTTTCACGTCTTGCAGTGCATGTCTGCATCTGCCATTGATCACTATGTGATCCATCTGGTTTCTGTCTCGTCCGTTTGGTGATTCCCATGTTAACTTGTGCACCCCCCTGTGTGGAAAAAAGTGTTCCTCCAATGACCAGGTTGCCAATACTGCAGAAGCTTATTAATCCGTCCCCATTCTCACCTGCTGCCCCACCGCCGCACCTCCCCACCACTCCTTCGTTATAATTATTGTGTGCTCCCACTTTCGCATTTAGGTCTCCCATTACTATAATGAGATCGTACCTGGGTGTAGTTTCCATTTCTTTTTGTACCTGTTGATAGAACTCGTCCTTGATCTCTTCATCGCTGTCGTTTGTTGGTGCATAGCATTGTATAATTGTGGTGTTGGTGAACCTCCCTCTTAGTCTTGCTCTTATCAGTCTGTTGTTGATGGGTTTCCATTCCAGTAAAGACCTTTCCATTCCTTTCTTCAGGATAATGGCTACACCTTCGTTGTGCTGACCATCCTCTCTGCCAGAATAAAGCACCGTTTCCCCTGTAGCTGTTTCCACTCTCCCCCCACCCGTCTATCTGCTCTCGGCTACTCCCAGGACACGTATCCTGCAGCTCCCCATCTCTGCTGTGACCCGACTCAGCTCTCCCGCCTCATTCACAGCTCTGACGTTCCAAAAACCAACTCTGGTTTCGTGTTTTACTGTCGGGGCATCCGTTTTCATGCCAGTGGCTTCCTTTCGGCTTTCACCACTGTCAGTCATACGATCTTGAGACTCCGGATGTCCGTCCCGCAGCAAAGTTTTTCCATGTATTGTTGTTTCCGTTGAAGATGACATAAAGATGGAAGAACTGAGGGCAGCACTAGAGAAAATCAAGATGGGCAAAGCAGCAGGGCATGATGGTATAACACCAGAAATGGTTAAGTACATGGGAGCATCAGGCGACCTATTACTCTTAAAGGTCCTACAGGCAGCATGGTGCAACAAGACCATACCAAAGGATTGGGAGATTGCCATCATAACACCAATTTTCAAAAAGGGTGACAATCGACAATGTGGAAACCATAGAGGCATATCCCTTCTCAGTGTCCCTGGTAAAATCTACTCTAGAATCCTAGAGCAGAGACTCCGACGCCTAGCTGAGCCACAATTGGATGAGGTCCAGTGCGGATTCCGAGCAAACCGAAGTACTCAAGACCTAATCTTCACACTCAGACCGCTGAGTGAAAAGGCCCTTGAGTATAA
Source organism: Oreohelix idahoensis (assembly GCA_024509875.1). NCBI lineage: Eukaryota > Metazoa > Mollusca > Gastropoda > Stylommatophora > Oreohelicidae > Oreohelix > Oreohelix idahoensis. The sequence continues at coordinate 109,258 of JAMPIV010004753.1, forward strand.
GAGTGAGATCCATCTTTGTTTCATAGATCTGGAAAAGGCGTTTGACAGGGTCCCCTGGAGCAAACTTTGGGACTGTTTGGCAAGGAAGAATATTCCAGCACCTCTGATTCATACTATACAGAGCTTCTACAAGTCTTGCAGAAATTATGTGAGGACAGCAAACCATAAGTCAGAAGAGTTCAGGACCATCACTGGTGTAAGACAAGGTGATATCCTATCACCTTACCTCTTCATACTCCTTATGGACGATGTCATCAAGGCATGTAAGGAGAGAACAAGAAAGTATTCAGTGGGATACTGGAAGATGAGACAGGTCTATATTTCGGAGCTGGCATTTGCTGATGATGTTGCCCTGATTGCTGAATCAGAGGCACATCTCCAATCCAACCTGCAAGTCTGGAAGGAAGAGCTGGAGAAGAGAGGGATGGTCATAAGCAGCTCTAAAACAAAATCCATGGTGATATCACGAGAAGAAAGAAAACATCAGATTAAGTTGGGAGAACAGGTCCTGGAGCAGGTCAACCACTTTAAATATCTCGGAGCTATTATAGACCGAAAGGGAGGCATCAAAGAAGAGTTGGCCACTCGAAAAGTAGCGGCTGGGAGACTTTTTCAGGCCATAAATCGTGGATTCCTCAGCAAGAAAGAGGTTGGTAAGAAAACAAAGATGGCTGTATACCGCTCCACCTATGTCCCAGTCTTGACATATGGATGCGAGTCGTGGGCAATGACTACAACCCACAAAAGCCAGATCCAAACCTCAGAAATGAGGTATCTGAGGAAAGTGGTTGAAGTAACAAGAAGAGACATGGTCCGCAACCAGACAATCCGTCAAGGCCTAAAATCCCATCCGCTGCAGACCCAAATAGAACAGTCCCAACTAAGATGGTTTGGCCATGTCTGCAGAATGGGAGAAGATCGGCTACCACGACAAGCATGGGAAACAAAGAGCCAGGGGGACAACATTAGACAATCTTTGAAGGACCGAGGACTAGAATGGAACCAGGCCAGGAAGAAGACAGCTGATAGAATGGTCTGGCGCTCTCTCTTCCAAACCTCTACACCTCACGATAGAAGGGGAACGACTAAGTAAGTAAGTTGTTTCCGTAACGTGCGGTTTTTTTACATAGACAGGGGTGTCGGCCCTGTGCTAAAACCCCCAACCTGGAGGACCAGAGTACCAGCTTTTGTCTGACCCCTACCCACGCAGATCAGTCCAGCTTGGTTGAACCTACCAGGAGTAAATCTCCCACTGGCATAGCTCTGGGGATTGTCAGGGTACACAAGCTGCCATACCGCTACAAGGTATAGGTACCATTGATGGCAGTCTACCTATATATATGCTTCAAATTTCATTCAATGCAAAAAAGGTGAGATAATTCCTCCAATTATATTATAGTCAACAGTGACTTCAATGGGATATAGTTCATCCAAATAGATAAGAGTCCGATATGAGACTCAATGGAGATATGTGTCTATCAAATGCTGTAATACTCAGTCTTAACAGCTAAGTCATAGAATGCAACTACGAAAAAGATCAGTTATACTGGCGAATAATAACTATCAAAAATGATATGTATATACATGTAATAGAATGTGCCTGCTAATCAATTTACATTAAAAAAAGGCAAAGTATGTTTGTATGTTCTTAATTCAAATCCGCATGCCTTATTATTTCTTGATGAATTTTGGCAGAGAGTCTCTTTAGTTACCGCCGGGTAACGCCATGCAAATATTTTATAATCTAATATTGTAATTATCACATTATGAGTAATTAAAGTTTTTCGTAAGAAAAGTAAAGAAGCCATTTAATTCTCAGGGGCCATAATCAAATAAATAGATATCCAAAAACAACAAGGGACGTAAGACAAATGTTAAAACTATTATTTTATGTTTGTTGTTAATAACCATACTTTTGGCATTTTACAAGATAATACAAAATATTTAACTACACACTTTTACTTTGATAGGAAATAAACCACACAAAAAACAAGCTTTACGACGCACTTCCTTTCTTTTAACTATGTCAAATTGGATCAGAGCTGTATCGATACATATATTAGAACCAATTAATGTTCTGTGACGATCAACACCCACAGTGCGTGTTTAATCTGAATGTTTCAAGTGTTTTTTTAACACCATTTTTTAAATGCTTGGTCAAACGAATTTAAATTGTAAAACAACTGTATCAACATATGTAAAACCCAAATTCACTCGATAGTCCCTTTTTTGCTGTAGCAATTATTTTTAAGTTATTTTATAGTAAAAACTTTAGTTGTTGCAGAAAACAAAATTATTAAATATACTGTTCAAAAAAAGAAACGCATAGCTATCAGAGGGCGCGTTTTTATGAGTTTGTAAGTAAAATTTGGTGCTAGGGTATATAAAAACCAGCCTCAAATGTTCTTTACAGTGTCAAATGCACGTGTTTACTTGAATTGCGTTCGTTTTTGTAATCATTATAACGCAGTGGTCAATAGTGTTTATGACGCAATGTTTGACCACAGCTCATGTTGCGCGCACGTGAAAGCAACAAAATTTGGGGTGAATACTATTCACTGACTACGCAACTGAAACATGTGATGCACGAACTCGGCTGACCCTGAACTTTGTTGTAATTCTTGTAAAACGGGACTACTTTCACGTGGATTCATTAGCTATGCAACTGTTCCACACAGAGGGCAAAACACGTTTGCTGATTGATATGCGGAAAGTTTACCTATCGTTCATTCTGGTCATCGCATTGATTTAAGGAGAGATTAAATCACGCCCACTAACATCTCTTGAACAATCATAGGCAGTTATTTTAATTAACTTGGCCAGTGGGGGGGGGGGGGCGTCGCCAGAATCAAACAGATACAGCGACCACGATCAAAGAGACAGACTGAGGGATTTCAGGGGAGACTATCGGCGTTATCAAAGACAGTAGTGGTCCCTGCTACGAGACGCAGTTGCTTGCCGCTAATTTTCGCGTCTCGGTGTCAATCGCAGAACCGAGCAAACGGGGAAAGCCGAAACGGGCAGCAGCGAGCGGATACGAAGACCAGGGGGGCGGCTTCTTCCCTTGATTTGGCGGTCAGATCCCCAAAAGTTCGTGAGATCAAATAAGCTGTCAAGTTTATCATGTCCCACTCAACTTACATTCCATTTTAGCTAAATAGACCATGAAGAATAGACACGTTATCACTCGCTGGCCAGACCTTTACAGAAGCACTAGCTTTATTGAAATCTCGTTATAGATTTTCCCCGGGATTTTATATATATATTTGCAGTGATTTCTATTCTGTGCAAAGCGGTAATATATATTGTGTAAAGTGATCAGTGGTCTAGTTCAGTCATTCTATTTCAATGGATTTTGTGTTAATTTAAATCTATTAAATTAAACCATCTCAATAGTTCCAGTTGTAAATATAATGATCTATCTATTATATTATTTCAAAAGATAATAGATGCTTAAATTAACTTTTAAAGTCGCGAAGGAATTTATAATTAATAAATTCAGTTAAGTCCTAGTTTTATAGATGTGTGTTTTAACCACTAGAATTCGCGCAGTGTTTATTAAATACATAATTAAATACTCGAGTGTATTATAGGCTTAACGGGAAATTTATCGCGCTTGATTTTTCGGTATGTTACATGTCTTTTTTCTTTCACACAGAGTGATCGTAACCTGCGGTCCCAGCAAAATAAAGAAAGAAATAAAGAAATCATCCTATAAACTTCCAGTCATATTGAAGAAACATTTCTTTTAAATATAATCTTGTGGCGGTCCTTTTGCGACCTAGCTGTCAGAATTAAATGAAATAAAGCCCACCCAAGAACATTTTAAAGAACAATCATCAAATTACCATTACAAACCTGTAAGATAAACTGGAAGGTAATCATCGCCAGTAGCGATAGTATATTTACTGTTTACTGTGAGAGAGTACATATTTTCCTGACTGTGACTGAGCCTAGTTTTTCCTCAATTGGATTTAATAAAACTATCATCACGCATTGAAGGAATTTTACCATAGCGGAGGATTAAAAGAGACCACTTCATTTTCACCCCTGTGCCGAACTGTGTTAGTGCCATCCCATAGACTCCTTTTTTATATATAATAAAACACGAGAACTCTTAGTCTTCAAGTCTTGCGATAAGTGAGAATATTTGTTACCAACAAAACCTCGCAAACATCTGTGGCGGGACATCGAAGGACTAGACAGTTCATATGTCAAAGAATACTTGCTGTTTTTATATACTTTTATGGATCGTCTGAGGCTGCATTCGGTAAGTGTGTGAGTATATGAGTGTGGATCCGCACAGAGTGTATGAATGACAGGAAATTAATTCTTTTGTGTAACCATTTTGTTAACTTGCTTACCTGGTAATATATATCTTTTCTGTATACCTTACATTGTTCCTTTAAGTGGGATAGTTGATAATTTGTTAACTATGTTTAAAACCCCCTCCTTTTCATTTGCTTAGTAAAGGGAAGAACAATTGGGAAGAACAGGATTTCTTTCTATCACCTATTCCTAACTTTGTAACACCTCTTTCAGAGCAATTAACTTCACTGTTAGGTTAACGTACCCGTGTTCCTGATATTATCTATCTCTGGACTGGGTTTATCTTTGTCTAATAAGCGGGAAGGGCTTAGTCGATACCAATCTTCTTCACCCCTCCCAAACTTGTTATTTGCATTTGTGTACTTATGATAATTTATGTAACACCTTGTCGTGGAATATTCTAATCCACATATATAAATTATCAGGTAAATATGAAGCCTAACAAATACATTTAATAAAGAAAAGAGCAATGGTAAAAGAACAGTGCTGTCACAATGACTGTACTCGAAATCCCCTTGTTTTCTACTTCGTCGGCAAATTGTAACGCTTTCACGTTGATAGTAAAAGCCTACTGTGTCGCTGCACGCTTTCTTCAATGAAACGTGTACTGTATTTCTTGGAAAAACCTTGAGATACGCAAGCTGATCAATGACCTAGATTTAATATTTCATTCATCCCATACACGGCGTAACTAAAAGACAGATAAAGCAGGAGAGAGAGAGGGGCGAATGAAGGCAGGAAGCATGCAATACTAAACACGCGTCGCGCGATACACAATTGCTGCCATCACGCGTGTAAGGCCACATGCACTAACTTTTTTTCAGACGGACAGTGATAAAAACACTAACCTTCCCAGAGTTAGGTTTAAAAAAAACCTGGAAAACGCTTATTAGGAAAGATGACAATAGATGGGTTTACGTTTGAAAACATGACAGTACCCAGACACCACATGGGGATGGAAGTGAACAGGAGGTGGTAGAAAATGCACATTTTGAACGCAGCCACTTAGCTCTTTTAAATTTGTATATTTGGGTTCCTTAGGGCTTGCTGACAAAGAATATGTAAAACGTTACGCAAATAGTCTAGGAATTACCAAATTATAACCAAAATAAAATAGTGGGGGTGCCTGACAGCATGAAATCATTTCTGCTCATAAAATTTTTTTTTAACGTGTTTGAAAAAACATTACGTTACGGAAATAGCCTACCATGTTAACTCCTATTTGATTGGAGCGCAACAAATGTAAGACTAAACACGATTGGTCGGGCTATAAATACTATCTTGTGTTGTCAGGGGGAACGTGAAAAGGAGTACTTTTTTGAAAAGATGTGTAGACATGGTTTCATTGGGTAGAGCTGCGAATATACTCGATTCAGAGCGTCTGTTCATTGCCACATCTTGTAATAAACCTACTAAGAAGCAGTGCGTTGAGCACCAGTGTATATTTTTTATAAAATAAAGCCTGGGACATCGGCAGATCGGAGTTGTGCTATATTCATTGCCAGTCAACGAAACTGTTTATTATTCCATGAATTGTGGTAAGCTTGAAATATTCAATATCTTTTAATGAAAATTGAATGTAAATTGATAATTTATGTCTGTATATATGTGTAGTTCAGTAGCGAACATGATGTAAAGCCTATAATGCTCCAGCCTGAACAGAAGGTGTCGGAGGAAAGTAAAACTGCATGGAATGGCCAAACAGTACACTGACACCTAGATGATTGACTAGAAAGAAATAATGCTGGAATTGCAGAGGCGTAGTAACCATTAGGGAGGGAAATACTGGTATAAAGTATTTCAGATGAAGCTGACAGTTGGCCTAACGCTCTGAACTCAATGTTTGTGATGTATTGTGCTCAGTGTAGAAAGAGAGTATAAATTAGTTATGACGTAGAAGGTACATCCTTCTTGTTTCAGGGACCGTGGTCTTAAAGTTATTGAGCAGCACCTGGTCAGAGCTTTGCTGAAGCCAGAGGTGGACAGCATACTCCTTGGTCCATATAGCAACCAGTGGGGTGGCTCCAGAACTCATTAAAGTAATCGAGCAGAGGAGTCTTTTACTGCAGTCATCACGAAAGATAAGAGAGTGTGGCCATGGAGCTCAACATTATGTACCCCATCTTAAAATGACACTGTAAAATAAACTTAAGAGGGGAATTTAATTGTTTTAATGCCAGGAACTGAGAACATCTCCAATACTAGTTCCAACAAAGACAAACTATTGAAGTCATGATGACAAATACCAACAGAGCTTGAACAAAACAAAACCAGTATTACCTCATATTACCACTACACAACTGACACACATAGGATACTATTAATAATATATGTCACTACAAGATTCATATTGATAAATTCTGTACATATAACTTGTAATTAAAATTGATTGTGATTCCTGGTTCCCTTTGTATTTGAATCAGGACACATATACATTCATGACAGCACTGAATACATATTGTTATTTGAAAAGTTATCAGTGACTCCTTTAAGATATCCTCGTAGAGTGTTTTATGTATGTGAGTGTCACAGTGTTGTCAAGTGTGGTGGAATAAATTAAATTGTTTATCTGTCTGTTGTTGTTATGACTTACACTTCATCATACACATACCCTAGACATATAACGTAGTCATCACACTATTCCAGAATAATTCTGACTGAGGTATACATATGTGGCAGCAAGTAAGGTTATCTATAATACACTACTCTTATTAGATATAGATACCTTCACAGCTGATCTCAGTCAGTACACTAAGTCCCCTATAAATATTTATAACATCCCACTTCACCACATATATTGGGGTCTCGCTCTCGGGATTTTGAATCTTTCCCTATTACAAATATTGGGGGTAATTCACTTCAGGGAATAATAAGAATTAAAAGGTATCCTTGGGTGAAAATAAATAAGGTTGAGCTCACAGTGCCTGTGTTGTCCTAAGTTAGTTAGTCATAGATAAATTTGTTTAGTTACATATTTTAGACATTTATCTGTTAGACAATGGCCGACCTGGCAAAATTTCGATCTGCTGCTGTACAGACTGCAAAAGAGTTGGGATTAGATGGGCAAGTTATGGTTGCCTATGTCACTACTGAATGTGACAAATTTATTGAACGGGAAGAAAGAAGATTAGAAAAAGAGGCCGAAAGAAGGTTAGAGGCTGAAAAAGAAATTAAGAGGTTGCAGATTGAGGCTGAGGCTAAGAGGTTGCAGATTGAGGCTGAGGCTAAGAGGTTGCAGATTGAGGCTGACAAAGAGGCTAAAGCATTGGAAGCCGAGGAAAGAAGACAGGCTGCAGAAAGAGAAGAGAAGAAATTAGCTGCAGAATGCAGAAAGAGAAGAGAAGAAATTAGCTGCAGAAAGAGAAGAGAAGAAATTAGCTGCAGAAAGAGAAGAGGAGAAATTAGCTGCAGAAAGGGAAGCAGGAGAAAGAAGATTGACTGCAGAGAGGGAAGCAGAAAAGGAGGAGAAGAGATTACAAAGGGAACATGAGTTACGACTAAGGGAGTTTGAGTTTCAAGGCCATGCTCCTGAAAATGGTGCCAGTCCCTTTGCCTCTGATGCCACTGCTAGCCAAGGAGCCTCAACCTCAGCTATGAATTTTCATTTAGATCATTTTGTTGAGAAAGACGATGATATAGAGAGCTATCTAAATAGGTATGAACTATTAGCTACCACGTATGGGTTAGAGAGAGAAAGGTGGAGCTTAAAGTTATCTCAAGGACTTCGTGGGGCAGCTTATGAAGTTTTTGCAAAAATGAGCAGAGGTTATCAGAAAATTATGACATGCTAAAGCATGCTCTTTTGTTAAGATATGAAAAGAATGCAGAATTTTATAGGAAAAAATTTAGGAATGCTAAACTACTGTCAGGTGAAACCTATCACCAGTTCTCTGCACGAATAGAGACATACTTGGAGAAATGGACTTCTCTGGGGAAAACCCAAGATCTTAAGGAAATGGTCCTTATAGAGCAATTAAGAGAGTCCATGGCTCCAGACCTGAGAAAGTTTCTCATGGAACAAGGTGCAGAGAGGCTGGGTGAGTTGCTAAATGTTGCTGAAAGGTATCAAGCAGCTCAAGCAGAGGTAACAGATAATAAAAAGAAACAAGTGGATAACTTTAGGGCACCACAGAACTTTAATAAATTTGATCCTAGGGATCAAAACAAAGGTAAGCACCAGTTTGATAGGCCACGGTATGAAAATAAAAATAAAACCCCACAATTCGATGAAAGGAAATATGATGAAAGAAAATCTTTCAACCAAGGAAAAAGGTGGTGTAAAAATTGTAAGATGAACAATCATGACACTGACCATTGTAGAAGGAAACCTCCTCATTGTGCTGCTATGACATCGGGGAAAAAGGAAAAGAAGGTCAAACCTGAAGAACTACAGGAACCATACCACCCCCCAGTGTGTGAAGATGTCATCTGTAATGGTGTCACTATAAGGTGTTTATATGATACCGGTTTAGATTACGATTCCGTTGTGAGTTCTCACCTGGTGCAGGCCGATCAATACACCACAGAAACAGTGGAGATTCAAACTGCAACCAAGGATGTAGCTACCATGACACTTCCCGTCGCCCGAATAAAAGTGAAAACGCGATATGTGGAAGGAATCATAAAAGCAGCAGTGATAAATGAGCCAATCTACCCTCTAATATTGGGGTGTAGATATGTCTTCTTGGGGAATCCCAAGAGACCTGTGATATTGGCAACAGTGCAGACCAGATCACAGTCTAAAAAGGAGGAGGATAATCCAATAAATACTCACCCAGATGAGATGAGGAAGGCACAGGCTGAGGACAAAACACTCAAGCCATGTTTCAAGAAGTTGCCCAAATCTCATACACCTCCAGGCAAGGGAGAGTTTTATATGAAGAACAAACTGATATATAGGAAGGCTGGATCTGAATCCAATGGTCACGGACAGCTGGTCCTTCCCACTTCATATAGGACTAAAGTGTTGGAACTAGGGCATGCGATTCCCTTCAGTGGTCATATGGGAATCAGCGCAACAGGACAGCGAATAGCTTGTCACTATTTCTGGCCAGGAATAACTGAAGATATCAAACGATATGTAAAATCCTGTCCAGAGTGCCAACGAGTAGCACCTAAACATTGGACTGCACCAGCAACTCTGGGGGAAATGCCCATAGTGGGAACACCCTTTGAGAGAGTTGCCGTGGATCTTGTGGGACCTCTCACCCGAACCAAGAGAAGGAACAGCTACATTCTGACTCTGGTGGACACTTGTTCTATGTGGGGAGAGGCAGTAGCCCTGTCATCGATTGATTCTAAACATGTGGCAGAGGCATTGCTCACAATTTTCACAAGGTTAGGCTTTCCCAATCAAATCTTGACTGATAATGGCTCTCAGTTCAAGGGGAAACTAACTGAAGAAGTTTTCAGGATCTTCCAGGCCAAACACTTCCATTGTAGTGTGTACCATCCCCAAGGGAACGGCCAAGTGGAAAGATTTAACGGCACGTTGATGTCGATCCTGAGAAAGTTGGCACACGAAAAACCAGATACATGGGACCAGTACCTGCACGCCGCCCTCTTTGCTTATCGGGAGGTACCCCATAGTTCAACCGGTATGGCCCCGGCAACATTATTGTTTGGAAGGCCAATAAAAGGTCCACTCGAAGCTTTGTTAAGAACGTGGACTGATGAAAAGGCAGAGGAAAACATTACATCTTCATACCAATATGTGAATGAGCTGACCACTCGTTTAAAAACTGGCTGGAAACTTGCCAATGAAAATTTGAAACAAGCCAGGAAGAAACATGCTGCCTATTATAACAGGAAGGCGAAAGACAGAGATTTGGCTGTGGGAGAGAAGGTACTGCTTCTTCTCCCCGGGAGTCAGAATAAGTTACAAATTGGATGGCAGGGTCCATATACAGTTCTAGAGAAGGTGTCTAGAACAAATTATAAGATAGATAAGAAGGGGAAAGAAAAAATCTATCATGTGAATCTCCTGAAGAAATATTTGGAAAGAGAACATCAGGAAGAGACACACTTGTTGACCTTGTCCATCGCCATGGAGATGAAAAAGGAACCACTTTCATCATTTGAATATCCATTACACCCCTGTGAGACAGCAGCACAGGTGAAACTCAGTACACATTTAACGAAAACTCAGAAAGAGAGAGTGCAACAGGTTCTAAATAATCATGCAGAGGTGTTAACAGACCGACCAGGGCATACAAACCTATTGGAATATGATATCAAACTGATAGACCCCACACCTGTCTGTATGAAACCATATTCGATTCCGTTTGCTAAGGAGAAAGCTTTGAAGGAAGAGATAGACTATCTGTTGAAGGAAGGAATTATTTCGCACAGTGAATCTTCGTATAGTTCCGGTGTTGTACTCTTAAGGAAGCCCTCTGGAGAACATAGACTCTGTATAGATTACAGGAGACTGAATGCTATTACAGAAGGACAGGTGGATCCATTGCCGGATACAAATCAGCTGTTTGCCAGACTAAATAAAGCTAAATATTTCTCAAAAGTGGATCTGAGTAAAGGATACTATCAGATTCCAGTAAAGCCTGAGGTTAGACCATACCTAGCTTTTAGTACCTCAGAAGGACACTATGAGTTTAATAGATTGCCATTTGGATTGAAGAATGCGCCTAGTGTCTTCTCTAGAATGATGAGAAAATTATTGGACCCTCTGAATAATCCATGTATAACAAATTTCATGGATGATATCCTTATAGCAACAGAAACATTTGAGGAACACATTGACTCTCTGAACATGCTGTTTAATCGACTTAGGGAAGCAAATTTAACAGCCCGACCAACCAAATGTTGCGTTGGATGTAAAGAATTGGAATTTTTGGGACACACAGTTTATCAGGGAAACATGACCCCTGACCCAAAGAATTTAGAGAAACTACAGAAAGCCCCGAGACCACAAACCAAGAAGGACGTGAGATCCTTTGTCTCATTATGTGGTTTCTACCAGAAGTATATCAAAAACTTTAATTCCATATGTGCACCGTTAACTGATTTGACACGTAAAGGACATCCAGATCGCATTACATGGACACCACAATGTGAAATGGCTTACCAAGAATTGAAGGAAAAGCTCACAAGTAAACCTATTTTGAAATTACCTGACTTAAGTCAAGAATTCATAGTAAGGACGGATGCCAGTAATATTGGGTTAGGTGCAACTCTACTACAGAAATCAGATGCATTGGATGGGGAATTAAGCCCAGTGGCATATGCTAGCAGAAAGTTGAATAAAGCTGAAATCAACTACTCAACTAGCGAAAAAGAATGTCTTGCAGTAATATGGGCAATAAAGAAATTCAATATTTATCTGTATGGGAAGGCATTTAAGTTGCAAACGGATCACAAACCTTTATCGTTTCTAGCACAGGCTAGGCATGAGAACTCTAGGTTACTCCGATGGTCCTTACTTTTGGCTCCATATAATTTTAGCATTGAGTATATATCTGGAAAAACAAATTTGGGAGCGGATTTTTTAAGCCGCCATCCGTGTGATGAGAATCACCGTAAACCCCAGAAATAATAATAAATTTCTCTATGTGTATATAGAATAAAGGACTGACATATAATGTCTGTTTTAAGAGGGGAGATGTCGTGGAATATTCTAATCCACATATATAAATTATTGGGTAAATATAAAGCCTAATAAATACATATAATAAATAAAGGAAGAAGAATGGTAAAGAACAGTGCTGTCACAATGACAGTACTCGAAATCCCCTTGTTTTCTGCTTCATCTGCAAATTGTAACGCTTTCACGTTGATAGTAAAAGCCTACTGTATTATTACCCGCTTTCTTCAATGAAACGTGTACTGTATTTCTTGGAAAAACCTTGAGATACGCAAGCTGATCAATGACCTAAATTTAATATTTCATTCATTCCATACACGGCGTAACTAAAAGACAGATAAAGCAGGAGAGAGAGAGGGGCGAATGAAGGCAGGAAGCATGCAATACTAAACACGCGTCGCGCGATACACAATTGCGGCCATCACGCGTGTAAGGCCACATGCACTAACTTTTTTTCAGACGGACAGTGATAAAAACACTAACCTTCCCAGAGTTAGGTTTTAAAATCCTGAAAAACGCTTATTAGAAAAGATGACATTAGATGGGTTTACGTTTGAAAACATTACAGTACCCAGACAGCACATCTTGGAAACAGGAGGTAGAAGAAATTGCATATTTTGAACGCAGCCACTTAGCTCTTTTAAATTTGTATATTTGGGTTCCTTAGGGCTTGCTGACAAAGAATATGTAAAACGTTACGCAAATAGTCTAGGAATTACCAAATTATAACCAAAATAAAATAGTGGGGGTGCCTGACAGCATGAAATCATTTCTGCTCATAAAATTTTTTTTTAACGTGTTTGAAAAAACATTACGTTACGGAAATAGCCTACCATGTTAACTCCTATTTGATTGGAGCGCAACAAATGTAAGACTAAACACGATTGGTCGGGCTATAAATACTATCTTGTGTTGTCAGGGGAAACGTGAAAAGGAGTACTTTTTTGAAAAGATGTGTAGACATGGTTTCATTGGGTAGAGCTGCGAATATACTCAATTCAGAGCGTCTGTTCATTGCCACATCTTGTAATAAACCTACTAAGAAGCAGTGCGTTGAGCACCAGTGTATATTTTTTATAAAATAAAGCCTGGGACATCGGCAGATCGGAGTTGTGCTATATTCATTGCCAGTCAACGAAACTGTTTATTATTCCATGAATTGTGGTAAGCTTGAAATATTCAATATCTTTTAATGAAAATTGAATGTAAATTGATAATTTATGTCTGTATATATGTGTAGTTCAGTAGCGAACATGATGTAAAGCCTATAATGCTCCAGCCTGAACAGAAGGTGTCGGAGGAAAGTAAAACTGCATGGAATGGCCAAACAGTACACTGACACCTAGATTATTGACTAGAAAGAAATAATGCTGGAATTGCAGAGGCGTAGTAACCATTAGGGAGGGAAATACTGGTATAAAGTATTTCAGATGAAGCTGACAGTTGGCCTAACGCTCTGAACTCAATGTTTGTGATGTATTGTGCTCAGTGTAGAAAGAGAGTATAAATTAGTTATGACGTAGAAGGTACAACCTTCTTGTTTCAGGGACCGTGGTCTTAAAGTTATTGAGCAGCACCTGGTCAGAGCTTTGCTGAAGCCAGAGGTGGACAGCATACTCCTTGGTCCATATAGCAACCAGTGGGGTGGCTCCAGAACTCATTAAAGTAATCGAGCAGAGGAGTCTTTTACTGCAGTCATCACGAAAGATAAGAGAGTGTGGCCATGGAGCTCAACATTATGTACCCCCATCTTAAAATGACATTGTAAAATAAAATTAAGAGGGGAATTTAATTGTTTTAATACCAGGAACTGAGAACATCTCCAATACTAGTTCCAATAAAGACAAACTATTGAAGTCATGATGACAAATACCAACAGAGCTTGAACAAAACAAAACCAGTATTACCTCATATTACCACTACACAACTGACACACATAGGATACTATTAATAATATATGTCACTACAAGATTCATATTGATAAATTCTGTACATATAACTTGTAATTAAAATTGATTGTGATTCCTGGTTCCCTTTGTATTTGAATCAGGACACATATACATTCATGACAGCACTGAATACATATTGTTATTTGAAAAGTTATCAGTGACTCCTTTAAGATATCCTCGTAGAGTGTTTTATGTATGTGAGTGTCACAGTGTTGTCAAGTGTGGTGGAATAAATTAAATTGTTTATCTGTCTGTTGTTGTTATGACTTACACTTCATCATACACATACCCTAGACATATAACGTAGTCATCACACTATTCCAGAATAATTCTGACTGAGGTATACATATGTGGCAGCAAGTAAGGTTATCTATAATACACTACTCTCATTAGATATAGATACCTTCACAGCTGATCTCAGTCAGTACACTAAGTCCCCCTATAAATATTTATAACATCCCACTTCACCACACACCTGATATTTGTTAGTGATTGATGTTTAAAGTGAATAAAATCACATAAACTCATTTAGGTCTGTGTGTTGGATATACCCAAAGCCCAACTTTTCCCCTATTCGTTTAATATAGTTTGTATCTACGTCGCCTGTGTGTTTGAAAACACCAAACCGGTGTGCGCGCAGATGCGTGACTGGAAAACTGGCAAATAATTGTTTGACCAGGAGAGTGGAAGAGAAGATTGAGAGAGACGAATTGTCGTAAATAAATCTGTCTTTACTCTCCTCCAGCACGCTGTGAAGCAACTATTAAATCTCTACATATTCTATCACTGAGCTTTCCATCATCATTTTCCACTCTAAACCGGCCACTATTTCTAAGACTCTTTTTCTCTCAAAATAAATTTACGACAATATTTGGCTGGCTCGCCGGGATAATTTTGAGATACATTTGATGCACACATATTTGTGGGCTGGTTCTGGGATCTTGAGCTACATTTGAGGCAATCGCATAGCCGGGTTAAAGATATTTTGAGTCTGATTTAGTCTGGATCTAACTAGGTAGAGTGTGAATGATTTGTCTTTGTGAATTAGGGAAATGAATAAATAATTACACCCCTAGACAAACGTTCTTTAAGTATTTGGGTTGTCCACACAGCATATTTACAGGTTGTTTTCTCTCCACAGCAGTAGAAAGTACAGATAAACAAAAATATTTGCTATTTTAATTATCCTCTGGCGGAGATAATTATATTTCTTTCTTTATAAGAGTTGCTGGGATTGCGTGATTGTTTTACAGTCACAAAGGTTTTTGAAGTTAAAAAGAGTTGAGCTTAGCTAAAGACGGATTGTTCTGATTTTTAAAAATTAAGTTAACAACGTCTCATCTCAATAATTGACTTTAGGGACGGAGTTTGTTGTCAGAGATTTAAAATTTAGGGGAAATTTTTTTTTCCTTTTAAATTGTTTTAATATAAATTTTTCTCTACTGTTAGTAAAAGTAGATTCTTTTCCAGTGTAACTTACCATTTAGTGGCATAGTCGCTTGCGTTTAGAGCCTTAATTGCCAGATAATAGCAGCGATAAGTTTGCACAGTACAGGTAGGAGGTAACACAGGTAAATTTGTACTTGTGTTTTTTTTCTCGTAGCGGTTCAGAGTTCCTCCCTTTCGCGTTGCTTCTTACTAGTTCTCTAGGCATACTTCATCTTATTCTTTAACAATGGCAGAGAGGATAAAGATGAGGTCCATCTTGAGGCTGGAAGCGAAAGAGGCAGGATTAGATGCAGAAGCTGCAAACGCGTTTATTAACCAGGAATTGGAAATATATGACGCGGAGCAACAGAGAGCCGAAGCTGAGAGGAAGGCGGAGCAACAGAGAGCAGAAGCTGAGAGGAAGGAAGAGAAAGAAAGAACAGAGAGGAGAGAAGCCCAGGAGAGGGCAGATAAGAAAGAAGCGGAAGAACGTCTTTTGGAACAGAAGAAAATTGAAGCAGAGATGGAAACTCGCAGAGAGAGAGAGAGAGAGACAAGGAAAGACAGCATCAACTGGCGCTTAAGGCTCTAGAGAGTCGGGGCGCCTCTACTTCGACTAACGGAGAGCCGTCTTCGCCCCAGTCTCAATCAATGGACCTCTCCAGTACTCAATCTGCCCAATTAACTGCTATGTCGTTTTCTTTAGAATCTTTTCCTAGCCCTAACGAAAAAATTGACAGCTACCTAGAAAAATTCGAGAGACTCGCGAATCTTTATGGGTTAGAGAGTACCCGCTGGGCGCTCAAACTTTCAACGTCACTGAAAGGCAATGCTTATGACGTGTACACAAAGCTGGGACCGAATCAACATGATTACGACATGTTGAAGAAGGCCTTACTACAGCAGTTTGAGATGACTGCCCGAAAGTTTCTGCAGTTGTTCAGAAACAGCCGAAAAGAGAGCACGGAAACATTTCCCCAGTTCTCTTCACGTCTCACGGGTTATCTGACAAAGTGCATTGAATTATCTGACCTACCTCTTTCATATGAGGGACTCCTCGAACTTGTTCTTGTGGAGCAGATAAAATCCACTTTGTCGAATGAAACCCGTAGATTTTTGGCTGAACAGGGGGCAGTCAGGCTTGAAGACATACTCAATAAAGCCGAACGCTATAGCAATGCAATGGCCGAACTTCCCAGCACTAAACGTAAACCCACCGATGAGCCATCTCGAAAACAGAATCTAGAGCAGGCATCCTATTCTTCCACTTCCTCTCAACATTATAACCAACGAGATAACAATACCCAGAAACCTCCCCAGGAAAAATCGAAATTCTACAAAACCCGATACCCCCCCAACAACAATTCTGATCAACCCAACAAGCCTACGTGGCAGCGCGGCCACCAAGGTCAAGGAAAAGGGAAGACCCCTACACCAGGAACGTCTGATCAGGGCAAACAAACCGGTGCAAACCGCATTGGATGTTTGCATACAGCCTCGAAAGGTAGAGTCAATGTCAGTGATTCTCAACCTGAGGGGGACCGACCCTCAACTCGAGGAACTGTAATTTTGAACGGTACCTCTACTACTTGTCTTTTTGACACTGGATTAAGTTTTGATTGTATTGTCGCTAGGCACCTAGTCAAACCCGGTCAGGAGACAGAGGAAACCGTCAAACTTAGTGGAGTTTTCAGGAGTGATGCACCCAGTTATCCTGGGATGTAGATATGTGTTCATTGGGAGACCTAAGGAGCCGATCGTGGCAGCGGTAACCACAAGAGGGCAAGCCAAGAAGGAGAGGGAGCCTGCGCCAAATTTGTTGCGGAATGAACTGAAGGAGGCGCAACAAAAGGACCCTACTCTGGCGCCCTGCTTTAAAAAACTGCCCATGGCTAAGGACCCCAGACACAACGGAGACATCTTTTCTAAGGATGGTGTATTGTATCGTAGAACGGGCAACCCGGACACGGGGAATAACCAGCTCCTAGTACCGACGCAGTACAGAAACCAGATCTTAGAAATGGGGCACTCTCTTCCCTTTAGCGGACATATGGGACAAAACGCCACTATTCAGCGAATAAAAAACCACTATTGGTGGCCAGGAATGAACTCTGACATTGTCAGGTATGTGAAATCCTGCGCCCAGTGCCAACGGGTAGCACCCAAGCACTTGACACCCCCAGTACCTATGGGGCAAATGCCAATAGTAGGGACTCCATTTGAACGGGTTGCTGTCGACATCATTGGTCCCCTGGAAAAGACCAAAAGAAGGAACAGGTTCATCCTGACCTTAGTCGACACTTGCACTATGTGGGCCGAAGCTGTACCGCTACCATGCACTAACTCCAAGCATGTCGCAGAAGCCCTTGTGCAAATTTTTACACGGTTGGGATTCCCTCAACAAGTTTTAACGGACAATGGATCCCAATTCCGTAGCCTGTTAATGGAGGAGATCTTGAATATCTTGAGGGCCAAACATATCCACACAAGTCCCTACCATCCGGCCGGAAATGGGCTCGTGGAACGTTTTAACGGTACCCTCACCATGATGTTACGTAAGCTGGGTCAGGAGAAACCGGAAGACTGGGACCAATATATATCGGCTGCCTTATTCGCCTACCAAGAGGTACCCCAAGCGTCTACGGGTTTTGCGCCAGCTACACTTTTATTTGGCAGACCTATTAAGGGGCCACTAGAAGCCTTACTTCGGTCCCTGACAGACCAGAAGGCTGACGAGACAGTCGTCTCTGCAAGCAAGTATGTATCTGAGCTTAAGGAAAGGCTAAAGCTAGGATGGGATCTAGCTACTACCAACCTTAAGAAAGCCCGCGCTAAAATTACGAAAAGATACAACAAAGCTGCAAAAGAGAGAGAACTACAACCAGGGGAGAAAGTCCTATTGCTACTTCCAACCGGAAGCAATAAACTTCGCATCGGATGGCAAGGACCGTTTACCGTCCTTAAAAAGATCTCACGTACCAACTACAAGATCTCCATCAAAGGAAAGGAGAAGGTCTTTCACATAAATCTACTTAAGAAATATTTGGAAAGACCAGTGCCATCCTCCGAGCATCTCCTGGCTGTCGCCATAGCAACGGAAGACGAGGAAGATGATGATGGTTGCATGGAGTATCCACTGCAACCCACAGAATCCTTTAAAGATGTCAAGTTCGGAGACAATCTCTCACCAGAACAACAAACAGAAACCAGGGCTCTACTAAAACAGTACAGTGCAGTCTTAACGGATGTACCTGGTCGAACAAATCTCATTGAATTTGATATGAAATTAACAAACGAGACCCCTGTTCGAACCAGAGTTTACCCCATCCCGTACGCTAAAGCTGAGGCACTTCGCGGAGAAATAGACAAGCTGCGTCAGGCAGGAATTATCAGTGAGTCTACATCTCCTTACAGCTCGAGTGTAGTGCTGTTGCAGAAGCCCAATAAGGAAGTTCGGCTGTGCATTGATTATAGGTTGCTAAACGCTGTAACGGAATTCCAGCCCGAACCTCTCCAAACTGTTTCTGAGTTGTTCACCAAGCTCAGCAAAGCAAAGATCTTCTCCAAGATTTACCTCAGCAAAGGTTATTATCAAATACCAGTCAAGGAGGAAATTAAACCTTTGTTAGCTTTCAGCACTAGTGAAGGACATTACACATTTAATGTGATGTCGTTCGGTTTGCATAACGCACCAGGAGTGTTCACCAGGATGATGAGGAAGCTTCTAGAACCTTTGCAAAGTCCCCATATCCATAATTTCATGGATGACTTCTTAATTGCATCGGAAACCTATGAAGAACATATTGCTACGGTTGATATGCTCCTCAGGAGACTACAGGAAACGGGTCTCACAGCCAGACCTAGCAAATGTCTCATCGGGTTTGAACAGTTAGACTTCCTGGGGCACACTATTTCTCACGGATGCAGTTGGCCTATCAAGAAGAACGTGGAGAAAATAATGGCAGCAAAAAGACCCCGAACGAAGAAAGACGTACGTTCCTTCATATCGCTATGTGCATACTATCAGAAGTACATCCAGAACTTCAACGGACTGACGGCACCTCTGACTGACCTCACAAAGAAAGGTTGTCCTGATAAGGTCATATGGGATCAAAAGTGCGAACACGCGTATAGCACTTTGAAAGGACAGTTGTCTGCATACCCCGATATTTGAGGTTGCCTGACCTCAAGAAACCTTTTGTACTGAGAGTCGACGCGTCAGGTCAGGGCATCGGGTCAACACTGCTTCAAGCCGATGACAGTGACCTGAACATGCTATTTCCAGTTGCCTTTGGCAGTCGGAAATTAAATAAAGCGGAACGGAACTACAGCGTAGTTGAAAGGGAATGTCTTGCTCTGATTGACGGTATCAGACGCCATCATGAGTTTCTTTATGGTACATCTTTCACGGTGCAAACAGACCACGCTCCGTTAGCATTTCTGGGTGCCAATAAAGAATTTAACGCAAGGATCATGCGTTGGGCGCTCCTTTTAAGCGTTTATTCTTTCAAAGTGGAATATATTCCGGGAAGACAGAATGTCGGGGCTGATTTCCTGAGTAGAAACTGGACTACAGAGGAAGAGGAGGAAGGTGAAGATACCAATCATCCAAAAGTTACAGATCAGGGCAGCTTCATCGTCATAAATCAAACATGAAAACACGTTTTCACGTCTCAAAAGAGGGGACGATTGTGATGGACGAACTCGGCTGACCCTGAACTTTGTTGTAATTCTTGTAAAACGGGACTTCTTTCACGTGGATTCATTAGCTATGCAACTGTTCCACACAGAGGGCAAAACACGTTTGCTGATTGATATGCGGAAAGTTTACCTATCGTTCATTCTGGTCATCGCATTGATTTAAGGAGAGATTAAATCACGCCAACTAACATCTCTTGAACAATCATAGGCAGTTATTTTAATTAACTTGGCCAGTGGGGAGGCGTCGCCAGAATCAAACAGATACAGCGACCACGATCAAAGAGACAGACTGAGGGATTTCAGGGGAGACTATCGGCGTTATCAAAGACAGTAGTGGTCCCTGCTACGAGACGCAGTTGCTTGCCGCTATTTTTCGCGTCTCGGTGTCAATCGCAGAACCGAGCGAACGGGGAAAGCCGAAACGCGCAGCAGGGAGCGGATACGAAGACCAGGGGGCGGCTTCTTCCCTTGATTTGGCGGTCAGATCCCCAAAAGTTCGTGAAATCAAATAAGCTGTCAAGTTTATCATGTCCCACTCAACTTACATTCCATTTTAGCTAAATAGACCATGAAGAATAGACACGTTATCACTCGCTGGCCAGACCTTTACAGAAGCACTAGCTTTATTGAAATCTCGTTATAGATTTTCCCCGGGATTTTATATATATATTTGCAGTGATTTCTATTCTGTGCAAAGCGGTAATATATATTGTGTAAAGTGATCAGTGGTCTAGTTCAGTCATTCTATTTCAATGGATTTTGTGTTAATTTAAATCTATTAAATTAAACCATCTCAATAGTTCCAGTTGTAAATATAATGATCTATCTATTATATTATTTCAAAAGATAATAGATGCTTAAATTAACTTTTAAAGTCGCGAAGGAATTTATAATTAATAAATTCAGTTAAGTCCTAGTTTTATAGATGTGTGTTTTTAACCACTAGAATTCGCGCAGTGTTTATTAAATACATAATCAAATACTCGAGTGTATTATAGGCTTAACGGGAAATTTATCGCGCTTGATTTTTCGGTATGTTACATGTCTTTTTTTCTTTCACACAGAGTGATCGTAACCTGCGGTCCCAGCGAAATAAAGAAAGAAATAAAGAAATCATCCTATAAACTTCCAGTCATATTGAAGAAACATTTCTTTTAAATATAATCTTGTGGCGGTCCTTTTGCTACCTAGCTGTCAGAATTAAATGAAATAAAGCCCACCCAAGAACATTTTAAAGAACAATCATCAAATTACCATTACAAACCTGTAAGATAAACTGGAAGGTAATCATCGCCAGTAGCGATAGTATATTTACTGTTTACTGTGAGAGAGTACATATTTTCCTGACTGTGACTGAGCCTAGTTTTTCCTCAATTGGATTTAATAAAACTATCATCACGCATTGAAGGAATTTTACCATAGCGGAGGATTAAAAGAGACCACTTCATTTTCACCCCTGTGCCGAACTGTGTTAGTGCCATCCCATAGACTCCTTTTTTATATATAATAAAAACACGAGAACTCTTAGTCTTCAAGTCTTGCGATAAGTGAGAATATTTGTTACCAACAAAACCTCGCAAACATCTGGGGCGGGACATCGAAGGACTAGACAGTTCATATGTCAAAGAATACTTGCTGTTTTTATATACTTTTATGGATCGTCTGAGGCTGCATTCGGTAAGTGTGTGAGTATATGAGTGTGGATCCGCACAGAGTGTATGAATGACAGGAAATTAATTCTTTTGTGTAACCATTTTGTTAACTTGCTTACCTGGTAATATATATATTTTCTGTATACCCTACATTGTTCCTTTAAGTGGGATAGTTGATAATTTGTTAACTATGTTTAAAACCCCCTCCTTTTCATTTGCTTAGTAAAGGGAAGAACAATTGGGAAGAACAGGATTTCTTTCTATCACCTATTCCTAACTTTGTAACACCTCTTTCAGAGCAATTAACTTCACTGTTAGGTTAACGTACCCGTGTTCCTGATATTATCTATCTCTGGACTGGGTTTATCTTTGTCTAATAAGCGGGAAGGGCTTAGTCGATACCAATCTTCTTCACCCCTCCCAAACTTGTTATTTGCATTTGTGTACTTATGATAATTTATGTAATACCTGATATTTGTTAGTGATTGATGTTTAAAGTGAATAAAATCACATAAACTCATTTAGGTCTGTGTGTTGGATATACCCAAAGCCCAACTTTTCCCCTATTCGTTTAATATAGTTTGTATCTACGTCGCCTGTGTGTTTGAAAACACCAAATCGGTGTGCGCGCAGATGCGTGACTGGAAAACTGACAAATAATTGTTTGACCAGGAGAGTGGAAGAGAAGATTGAGAGAGACGAATTGTCGTAAATAAATCTGTCTTCACTCTCCTCCAGCACGCGCCGCCATCGCCAAAATAGACTTCTTTGGGCCAACCAGCATCGTCCCTGGGCAGCTGACAATCAATGGAGACGTGTCTGGTTTAGTGACGAATCTTTTTTTTTGTTGCAGCATCATGATAGACGGCGTAGGGTCTACAGCAGGCGAAATGAACGTGTTGCCCAAAATTGCGTTGATGAAGCTCCGCCGCACGGTGGTGGAGGTGCAATGGTGTGGGGAATGATCAGTTACAACGGAAGGAGTCAATTGGTGCACATTGAAAGAGGCTTGAATGCGCAACGATACGTCAATGAAATTCTTCGACCCCATGTCCTTCCACTTTTGGCTGCCCAAAGGTCTGTGTTTCAACAGGACAACGCCAGACACCATTGTGCACGGTTGACCACGCAGTTCCTGACTGCCAACAACATTCTCACCCTTCCCTGGCCATCCCTGTCTCCAGACATGAGTCCGATTGAGCACCTGTGGGATGAGCTGCATAGACGTGTTTGTCGCCGAGACGTTGCTCCAGCCAATCGTCGTGATCTGTTCCAGGCACCCCAGGAAGAGTAGGCAGCCATCCCGCAGGCCCACATCAGACGTTGATCGCATCCATGCCCAGGAGATGCCAGTCGCTGATCGATGCAAGAGGAGGCCACACACCATACTAACGGGAAAGCCCGTACGCCAAAAAAACTCTTGTGACCCAGATGCACAACAACTGTCAATTGGTTGGTTGAACCCTAAGGTATTCTTGTGTGCAATTTGAACAATTAACTCATTAAATTTAAAAAGTTATTGAATGTCAAAATTATGGCTATGTGTGTGCCTTCAGTAGCTATGCGTTTCTTTTTTTGAACAGTATAGTTATGATCGTCGAAGGACCGTTTAAATTGAAGTAATTTTGTCACATGTTGTCAGGTAACATAATTTGGTTTCTACCGCTTTGGTTAAAAAGAAAATAAGCTGGTGGCTTTTTGTCAAATATGTATTCAATTCATGTAAATGTATGTTTATTTTGATTGAGAAAGCAGATTTATGCATTCATTCGCTGTCACTTATGGTATATCGGAGCTTCAGAATTTTTTTTTATAAACCTTTGTCTTCGATTAATACTAAAATTTAGAAAATGCGAAGTAACTTTTTCACATGTTGCCAGGTAACATAATTTGGTTTCTACCGCTTTGGTTAAAAAAATATAACGCAAGTGCTAAAGAAATGCAAAGTCATTGTGTTTGATGAGTGCACAATGTCATATAAGAGAGCTCTTGAAGCTCTTGATCTGACTCTGCAAGATATTAGGGGAAACACTCTTCCAATGGACTGTGATAGTGCTTTCTGGTGATTTTCGTGAAACATTACCAGTTATTCCACGATCAACACCGGCGGAAGAACTAAATACTACCCTTAAAGCATCATCCCTTTGGAGACACATTCAGAAAATGGACATACTATCTATCTATCTGTCTATCTGTCTATCTATCTATCTATCTATCTATCTATCTATCTATCTATCTATCTATCTATCTATCTATCTATCTATCTATCTATCTATCTATCTATCTATCTATCTATCTATCTATCTATCTATCTATCTATCTATCTATCTATCTATCTATCTATCTATCTATCTATCTATCTATCTATCTATCTATCTATCTATCTATCTATCTATCTACCTACCTATCTATCTATCTACCTACCTACCTACCTACCTACCCGCCCACCCACCTACCCTACCTTACCTACCTTACCTACCTACCTTCCTACCTACCTACCTTACCTAACCATACCTTACCTTACCTAACCTTACCCTACCTTATCTTACCTTACCTTACCTACGTTCCTGCCTGCCTTGCCTTGCCTTACCTTACATACCTACCTACCTACCTATCTGCCTGTCTATCTATCTATCTATCTATCTATCTATCTATCTATCTATCTATCTATCTATCTATCTATCTATCTATCTATCTATCTATCTATCTATCTATCTATCTATCTATCTATCTATCTATCTATCTATCTATCTATCTATCTATCTATCTATCTATCTATCTATCTATTTGTAGGTACCTGTCTCTAGTTCACGGTCTTTACCTCTACCTCTATATCTGTAGGTCTTGTCTATATCTTTGTGATTTTTTTTTAATTTTGTGTCCACTTTCTTATTCCACCATCCCATTTAACTCAGAATTTACCCTCGATGAGAATTAAACTTAATACCTCAAGCGAAAACTTTCTTTACATTTAAATTGAATAGGAAAAAAATATAGAATGTAAAATGACAACTCACTCCAATCCTGGCTCACAGACTTTTTGCTCAGATGAATGAAAAGGCACTTGATTAGGCCTCTTACACGTGAAACTGTTATGCATACAGCGACAAGGAGTGCCAAATGGTTTTGACAATATTATCTCAGCGGCACCTGCAGATGTTTAGGGAAGAGATGGGTAACAAACCGACATACGACTTATCAGTGAGAGGAATGTGAGAATGAAAATACCAAGTATTTACTATCTAGCATAGAAAGAAAAGGTGCGACTCGGAAAAATTGCAATAAAATCAGTACAAAAATGTAGCTCATTACTGCCGTAGTGAAAGAGAGATCGAGAAGAGGTCGCCCCATTCTGTCACAGCCTGGACCAGGAGCGGTAACTTCTAGACATCACGAAACGTGCCCTCGACACAGAGACGAATTGACGGAACCAGAAGCACCAGCAATTAACGAATTTGGAAAGATAAGTCAGTTATAGCAAGCCAGAACAACAGACTTTATTTCTACAACTGATAGCCAGTCAATGATGATAACTATCTCAAAGAATTACTAGTTTATATTTATTTAAAGTTGTTCCAAAAGCGATTGATCATTAAATTTTATATCTGTTGATTTTGATAAATTCATAGTCGAGTTAATGATTACAGAGCGTAAGTGTGAGTCCTGATTTATATATATATATATATATATATATATATATATATATATATATATATATATATATATATATAATATATATATATATATATATATATATTATATATATATATATATATATATATATATATATATATATATATATATATATATATATATATATATATATATATATATATATATATATATACTACTCGTCAAAAGTCAAGGGCCACTTAGAAAAACCTTTGTTGAAACCATAAAACAAATCTGATATAAACGTAATTGGTATCAGTCAATACGGCATTTATTGAATACCAAATTGACATGTCACGTAAAGAAATGGAAACATACATTCAAACACAATGAAGCTGTGAAGTGTGTCACCCACCTTTTCAAAAGTCACACAATAGATATTGGACAAATAGACATTTCAAAATCGGGTTTGACCACCGTTTGCAGCAAGGCATTCAAGACAGCGTAGACGCATCGAGTCCACAAGGGTCCGAAGAGTATCCTGAGGAACAGCTTGCCATTCCTGAAGCAGAAATGCAGTCAGCTGTGCAACATCCATTGGCAGGGGGTGATTTGTTGTCAATCTTCAACCAATGACATCCCAGAGGTGCTCAATCAGAGAAAGGTCAGGTGAATGAGCTGGCCACGCCATCCTGATGATCCCATGTTGCTGAATAAACTCATTCACCACACGAACTCGATGGGGTCGAGCGTTATCATCTTGGAGGATGGCATTACCACCTATGGCCTCCAGAGCAGGCTGAACAATTGGTCTCAAGATTTCGTTCTGGTATCTTGGGCGGTCAAGTTGCCTTGGATGATGTAGAGTGGGGTCCTGCCGTGTCTGCAGAAGCCTCCCCAGACAATGACAGAACCCCTACCATAACGATCCACCTCTCGAACTGTGTCATCAGTAAATCGCTCTCCTGGTCGTCTCCAAACTCGAATCCTGCCATCATTGAATGACACAGTGAAACGAGATTCATCAGTGAAGAGAACTTGACTCCATTGTTGCCTTGTCCATTGGATGTGCTCACGACACCAAGCAACACGGGCTCTGCGATGAGCAGGAGTAAGAGGGATTCTGACTGCAGGATGTCAAGCAGCCAGTCCAAATTCATGTAAACGTCTGCGAATGGTGCTTTGACTTACATTAACGTTTACAGTTTGTCTCAGCTGACATCTTAGAGTGGAACAAGTCACTGTTCGATGACGCAGGGCTGACAACAAGAGGTACCGGTCATCATGTCTATTGGTGCATCTAGGGCGACCTGGCCGGTGGCGATCCTGCACACTTCCTGTGGCCTGAAATCTCTCTAAAATTCTTTGGATAGTAGAGTGTGACACTGCAAGCCGTCTTGCAAGCCATCTAGCAACCTCACGGACAGATAAACCACTTTCAACCCACGCTATAGCCCTCATTCTTTGTAAGGTGTCAAGACTTCTTCTCGGTGGCATGGTTTTTGCAAGTGATGAAACTACCCTAAGTCTGCTGATCGTCAAACAAATTAAGAGTGAACTCTGTTCACGAAAAGTCGCCATTGCACGTGCAATGTCAATCACCATGTAGTGATTTCTAAATACAATATCTAAATTAATATATAACAGTATAGGGCATAAAGGCAAAGATAAGAAAGTACAAAAGAATTTTCTGCTAGAACGGTTGGTGTCGCCTACGCCTTCAGATTATTATTTGCTAACGAATAGCCGAACAAAACGGTACCCAATTTTTCAAATTCGTCCTTGACATAAACACCCACTTTTCCTAGTTCTAAGAAAATATTTGCCTAAAATGCATTGTGGAACGAGGAGGGGCAAGGATAGATGAAATGATAATTCGTTTCGCATTGATTGTAAACTAAAAGCCAACTGTAGCACAGTGGCAAGCCTTGCCTTAGGGGTTTCCCCAAATACAATGAAAAAGTTAGAAATGTATACACTACGGTCATGGAAACATGTTTAGCTCTTATTATGAATGACCTAAGCTCTCGTATTCAGCTTGATATTACATGGAAAAAGAGTGAACGAGAGGTAGTTTAAAAATAAACGACTAACATAGAAAAAAAGATAGAATTTTAACCAAACCACATAGCCCATTAGAAATCGTAGATTCATGTACTTGAAGACCTGCTGACCAAGAATATGTTATTAGTTATATAAATAGTCCCTTAACTAATCAACTATTGATAAAACCATACATAGAGATCAGAGATACTGTCAGGTCAAGTCATATCTGCTTAGATTGGATCGCATATTTTTTGGGGAAAAAAGTAGGTGACAGATAGGCTAGGGTGGTACAGTGAATCTGATTGGGTGACATTTGAAGTGAGACGAAATATTATTGGCTGACCTTTGAATAAACATAAATAGCCTAGTAACGTAGAAAGGTTTGAATGATATTTTTTGAAAGACTGTTTACCCTTGTAAAATTAAAAGTGATTGGCCAACTGAATCGATATTGTCAGAATAAGCGTTAGGGGGGAAGCCATTACTAGAAAAGTTTCAACAGTGATAGATGAGATCAGGCTGTGCTTTTAAATACATTTCTGGGCAGCCTGCACAACAAAACAGACCGAAACTGTGTCAGTCATCGTCTCTGTGTATTTCATTGAACAAAATTGTGGTAAGATTGACATTTATTAATCTGTATTTTATATAAAAATTGAATGTGAAATAATAATATATGTCTGGACATGAGTGGGTCTATAGCGAACATGAGGCAAAGCCTAAAGATTGATCCACCATGTGATAGACTGTCAGAGAGGTGTAAAAATACAAGAATATGTATGATTGTCATAAAGGAGCATAACACCTATCCTATTATATGGAAGAGATTACAGCTGGAATTGCAGTGGCGTTGTAACTATTGGGGGAGAGGCATACTGGTGTACATTGTCACATCAAAAGAAAATGGTGGCATAGGTTTGTATAAGGATATGACCCTTTTTGTTTGTTTGTAATGTACATGTCCTTAACTGTGGACTATTGGTGTATGCTAGATATTACGAAGGATGCATACCTTCACATTTCAGAGGTCCTGGGTACTGACGTTAATGTGGTACCAAACGCTTGAAAACTGATTGATTCAGGACTCTGCCTGTTTACTGCGAGCCCATGCTAGTGGCCATTGCCTATCAAACAGGGAACAGATTGTCAAGCGAGCAGAGGAAAGGTTCAACCTGTATTCTACTGACAAGATAAGTTCTCGTTCGGCACCTGAAAGCTCAACTACAGAACTTTAAAAGAAGAAATATAAAAAGTGACAGTGAATAAAACTGGGACAAATATTTAATAGTTCCACAAGTGACAAATAGAAACAAACATTACTAAAAGGGCATGATTTCAAACAACAACTTAGTGGTACTACCAGTATTTCCTTAAAGTAGGAGAACACTACAGACGTATATGAGAACAATATTTTTAAGTATGGACAGAGGATCTATTGTGCTATTTGACTGATGTAATTGATTATTTTGATTTCACTTTTAAATTGTCAATCCTGATTCCAAATAAATTGGAATCAGGATAATAAAATTGTAAAAATCATATTTACACAAAATTTAACCACAGTCTTAAATAAGATAGCCTTTTAGAGTGTCGTTTGTATGTTATTGTGGTAGTACTGTGTGCTGTTGTGAATAATAAACTATTTGTTTGTATGTTTGTTGATTTTTGTATATTACACTCTACATTCATAACCCTAGACACAACACGAAGTCATTTAATAATAATAATATAAATACATTTTGATTGAGATAAAAAAAGGTGGTAGCTGAAAGGTACCCTGAAAAGTTCACAATACTATTTGGGTTAAATTCAGGGACCTTCATAGCTAATCTCATTTATTAACATATTGATACCTATATCAACAAATTAGCATAACATAGGCAATTCCAACACCTGCACATACATACGATTAACTTCCACCTGTTAGGTTGTACCGAAGTTTATGAAAAAAAATAAAATACGATTAAAAAATGTGAATTTATGGTCAGGCAAGTACCAAAGATTGCAAACGTGATCACCATGGGTTGTCGGTAAGTTGAATGATTTATGTCAGGGATCGTGCATTACGAAGGTGCTGTTGATTTACCAAGATATGTTGCATCAGTTCCGGTTATACTGTCACATCAAGGTTTAATTCCTTGATCTTAATCAGGGGTTGGGCAGTAAACAATTGATGAGCGTGAGTTCAATATTGGTTTTGTCGTGGATACCTGTATGTGTGTGCACCTAATTGTTTATAAGTATTAGGCTGGCATGTATTATTATAGGAATATGTTGATGAGTTGTGTATGTGCAAGCAAACTATTGTGGCACTGTCTAAAAATTGTGTATACAATATATATACAGATCAACTTGGGTGCGTTATCTTGGTATCGACGGCATCATCTCGTTACTAGTATTTCAGAAGGTTGAGATGATCTTTGCTATACGTCTTCTAATAGTACATGGTGTATTCATATATATATTTTATTTTTAAGTATGTTTGCAGTAGAACCTCTATAAGTTGCGTATGGGCGTTGGTGGGTTTGGACAAACTGGACAACTCCAGTGTGGTTGATACTGTTTGGTACTGTAGCGAAAGGGACCGGTTAAAAAAAATTGACGGAGGTGGTCAACTCACACGAGAACGAATGGCCTCGCTCGCGCGCGCGCCTAAGGCCTTTTCTTACTTGAACAGCTTCTATATTGGAGAAACCCTCCTCCGCTGTATCATACGAAATCAATACATTAAGATGCAACAAACCATCAAATCAGTTTAATATTCGTATGCATCAGAAATGTGTGTTTTACCAGTGGCACCCTAATTAAATGTCCTATGCCAGCACTATAAATATAAATTTTAAAAAATGGCCTCATGAAATACAGTAAAGCAAATAAATAGCAATACATTCATCAGCCATATTAGTTCAACTCAGAATACTAGGAGAGACCAATCAGATTACAAATCTAACCACGTTCCCCACTAAAAACTAAAATGTTCTACTAATAAAATGATAAGATTGAAATCGTCCATAAAAAAATTCTGAAGATTTATAATATAAATTAGGATATTACCTTATATCTAAAGCACTCAGTAATGAACCCAGAACAGTGCAAGATACCTTCAATAAACATATAAAGAATGCTGTCTCACTATACACACTATAAATTATCTAAAAAAAGAATCTTCCTAAAGAAAGAAAATGTAAATCATAAAGAAAAAAGGTGCTGGAATTATTCTTCAGTAAAGAAAAGAAACCAGAAGAAAAGAAAAATAAAGAACAAAGAAACCCTGAATACATAGACAAAACCTAAAATCCAGAAATATCTAAAGAAATAGAAAAAATAAAAATTATAATATTCCAATTAATATTCAGGGCACATAATTAACTACAAAACTTATGTATTAAATAATGTGAATATTAGGACAAAAAAACATACCGTTTGCTAAAAAATCACGTCTAAATAAAATGGAAAGATAATCCGCATATAAAGAGAAGCCTCAGTAAAGAATCGAAGAAAGGATAAGCTCTAGGAAGATAAAAGAGTGATAGTACCAGAGAAGCACTGAGGATGGACAATGCCTCTAAAAGAAATCCATCATATGTCGATTGTAAATCACCCTTTGTGAAAATTGAATGTGGTGTGATGGGCAACACTCCACAATCCTTTGGTATGGTTAAAGCTTGTTGCCACCACGCAGCGTGTAGGACGCCTTAAGTGTGAGTAATAAGTCGGCCTGATAAAGCTTCCTATATACAGGAATTCATACTCACCACTACAACAAGTATTATATACAAACATACGAATCAAGCTGATCGCCTAGTCAATCAAATGCGACATACCTAGATAATTATCTCTATATCTTGCAGACTATTGAGAGTCAACCCAACATAAGGTCATCATATCAATATCACTACAAGTCGATAGTACATCTAGTCATTATCACTATTAACTCCAAACTATAATCTACGCGCCAAGCAACACCAACCATTATATATATAAAAAAATACAATCCAACATACAAAACTACCAACTTTTCTACCTCCCAAAATCCAAATCAAATACCAAACACCAAATAACTAAAATAATCAAAAATAAAACAAAAAAATAACAACTTTACATACACTGAGTTAACTGAGGTTAAATTAAAACCAATATCCCCATTCTAAGGAACTCTCAAAATCTCCCACCAACAAAAATTTCCATTTACATAACAAATCAATCACACTCTAAATAACAAATAAATATTTCACTATTTATAAACCACAAACACACTTAATAAGAATTACACTACCACACACAGTGTAACCAGAAAGTGTAACTATATCCCCTTAATTGTACGAACTATCTAAACTTCTAATCAGCTAGACATTACTTAACACTTCCCAAATGCGTCTCTACTATCATAGAATACTTCGATGTACCCCCTTATAACTCAACACAATCCTAGCCATCATAGTCCCTGTAATACCATTTAAGAATCTGACCTTATTAGTTTATAAATGAACTACATCCTAACTACGTTTCTATGCCCTATACAGTAAAAGTATAAACCAATTTAAATTCCATTACCATTCACACTAAATAGACTATCCTTAACTTGTATCACTCCCAATAACTATACCAAAGGAACAACAAACTAACTAAACTCTCCACCGCGTGTCACAACCCATTATACTTCAATGACATCCTAATTAATATTTCTCTCTGTATGTCCTCCCTATACCCCCATCCTAACCCTACACAACCTCATATAAATGAAAGTGCACAGAAAACATCCATAGAAAACATTCAATTAACAATACTCTAATAAAATCAAAGTCCCCAAACAAAGGTACTGAAAGTACCAGTATCTCTATAGAAAAAAGGAATAACCAGACTTAACATCATATACATTCTATACAATGCATCTCACTAAACACCTCTAAGAAATATACCCCTAACTTAAGACCAACCAGCAAATGTAATTAATTCAGGTGTGACACCCCAGCAGAGATCTTAGAAAACACCTACCTGGAATTTCATCATTTATAAGGATCACCTCCCCCCCACGTTCTCTTTACTGATAGATCAATCAATGACCACTTACACCTTATAACAGTCTGTAATTATCCCCCACATTTTTTCTGATTACCAACTTAACCATTACCATTAAACCCCAATGTGACATACCTCAATGATATAATAATCCTTCAACACATTTGTCCTCGCATTAAATATCATTTTTTGACTCCTACAACATGCGAGAGAATTACCTTAATCACCATAATCATAGATTAGACACTACCTAATTATTTTCCCCCTTTTTACACTCCTACTAATATCACAAAAGTATAACCTCCATAACCCTATCTTGTAACGACGATTAATCCTTATATAAAATCCTACATCCCCCCAATTACCCCCAGTTCCCTTATAGGTTGTGGTAGTGGGTGTGGGGGTGGGATGTAACATTATGGGGGAATCTTAATTTACATTGGATGACCCTACTACACCTATCACACTCCCTAAGGTGAGTTATGTACCTGTGGTAGCGTGATGGAACACCTAAGGTCGTTTGTAACCGAAATAAAATATGTAGTACCCAAAATTGCGGGAAGACTCACGTGAGCATTATGATTAAGTAAGATGTTATATTAACCAGTGGGGGTCATACAATTATCAAACACAATCCATCCTAAGCTACATAAGATCCGTGGTACACGGGGTTACCATAATAAGTGGGGATACCATAAGATGCAGGTATGATGGATCAAAATCCATCAGTGTGTACACACCCAAAATATCATACACCCTTCTAGAGTATACGTGCTTCTATAAGAGGGAAAGAGTTGTGTAGTGTGCGAGTTTAAATCGGATAAGATATTAATAGTTGGACAGTACATGGGGATCACAAAAACCAAGTCGTAATGATTAGTCAAATGATAACACCAACCAATATAGTTCTGGAAATGAAGTAACGACTGTAAAGAAAGAAATTTTGAACGCAATTACTAAGGGTGTAAATTGCAGTCCAGTGGTGGTTTGTGAGTTAGGGGAAAAGTCCCCTGGTCAAAAAAGAAGTATATAATCAGTATCTCATTCCATCACAAACTCAGAAGGGTCAATACTCGACCCACCAAAAATTAGATACAGGGTGAACATATAATAAAAATATTACTTACATAGGGAATGTGGTAAAAACATTGTGGGACTTACCAAGAATCTAGAAAAATATCTGGGGTAAGTAAGCATATACCTTTCAAGGGGATTCGTACAAATGACTTAACCGTTTTAAGAGGGGGGCTGATTTTGTCACCTTGACCCACACTCATCTAGATCAAGTCTCACTAGAATTGTATCTTAGTAGAGATATCTTATCGTTAATTTTTATTTATTTCAAAATCTTAGTAATTGTGAAACGTTTGATATTGATCACTTTTAATGTTTAACATACAGGCAGTATCTGTTGTTCAAAAACTTATTTATTTTTACGGGATTGTTAACAACCTCCTAGAAAGTATAGAAATACTCGAAATCGTAGATACTATATAGAACTTAGGACCCAATCTTCATTTATACAAAACAATCAGTTAACACATGATACAAAATAATGGGAGTGTATAAACAGATCGAAAATGGGTGATGAGAAACATTTTATATAAAACCAACATAATCAGAGAAGGTCTTAATTATTACTGTAGACATATTATACGTGTATGAAGACTTATTTATTAATTTGTTTGAAAAACTCTAGGTTTGATATGGTCAAAAACATTGCTGAGTTGGAATCACAATGTAGGGTCTTATGGATATTTTTATTTTTATTTTAATCATATATTCGGAGCTTGATAAAGCTTTTTATGTATCTAACAGAAACGTCAATGGAGTTCTCATTTGTATTCATATTAAATATAATGGCCAAAGGAAGCATATATCTTCCATTTATTATTTTTATTATTAATTTTTATTTTAGGGTATATTTGTGATCTAAAACGGATACGTAGTTCTTGGTGATAAGTCATATAAATGTAATGCAAACAGAACAGGGATTGACTGGTAATGTCCCCATCACCACAATTGATTATAAAGTTGAGAAATCATTACAAGTGAGGACGATCATATAAATACTCTACCCTGCGTTTCTAAGATACGGCTCATCTAAATTCTAGTTTTATCCTCAATTTCTTAAATTTCACAGGTACCCATGAGGTCACTATTACCCCCACAAAGTGTTGAAGGCAACTGACTATAACACTTTCTGTAGGAGGCAGGGTTAGTTACCAAGAGGAATACACTATATACCCTTATGGAGTAGAGCGCTGGGCGATCTTACTCTAAGGAGATGAGGAGAATGGCACCCTTGCGTGATGGCGGGACCCGGGAGCATATGCATATGTTTGTTTGAGGGAATACCTTCCATAGGGGGGGGTTAGAAACGGCGAATGATGACAATGCTGGTGGTTGTCGGCGAGCCCCCCCAACAAATACCTGTTTCCAAAACACCAACCAACTTTGGTGTCCTAACCATGTTTATGTTTTTATACCACAATCAAGTTACCCAGCCCCCTGTATTTAAAAAGGGCGTCCGTTCATAAAGTCTGGTTAATAAATGGCGCTGTCACCCCCCCCCCCAAAGACTTAGGATCAGGGTCACTCATACCACCCTGTTTAATACACCAATCACAGGACACTGATATTTTGGTCGAAAAAACCAGGAGGACTTAATCTAACAACGAGTGCACGCACAGTCGGACAAACACCCACTATAGAAGAGCAGAACATTTATTTTTAACTCATACACATAATCCTAATCCAAACAATACCCCTACTATAGTGCAACCGGTATTACATTTGTTGTGATACAATAGTCTCAACAAGTTGGGTTTCCCATTTACCATTAAAATTCTAGCTCAACTAGAGACAAAAGCTTTTGATCTTGTCCTGACCCCTGAGTTGTTTAATGGACCTTAACCTAGTGTTCCAGTGCAAAACCCAACTCAAACCATGTGTTCAGTAAGCCATGATAATAAGGCTAAATTTTGGTTAGGACCCCAACCACATTTGTGGCAACCCCTGTTACATTTGGACCCCATATTGGAGTCCACACCCATCTAAATTGATTTTACAGCGTTTTTCACTAAACCCCCTTTTACAGTAGCAAGAAAAACCATGACTAATATAATAATCACTCTCACCTTTCACTTATTTCTAAATACCATTTATCAAACTGTACCTCATTCCAAACAAACTTGCAAAAATACAAGGACATAAAACTATATAATTAACTACTTGTTTCCATCTCCCCCACATCTTTTTTACCCCATCAACCCAAGCTACTGCACTTTCTTTGTATGATGCAACTCTCCGTTGATAACAAGACATTCTGCTTATCATATATTGGACTAAAACTACTGATTCTTATTTTCACTCCCTAAATGAGCAACTATCTCTCATATCCGTTACCCCCAATTTGAGGGGTATTGTATCATAAACATCTTTCCCACTAAAATCTTCAAAAATGGTAACGATAAATCCCAATAACAAAAATTTCAACAAATGAAAACAAAATACCCTTTAAACAAACATTACTACCAAAATAGTAAAACACTGTCAACTAAAAACAAATCACTACCCATCAAACCCAAAACCCAAAACATAAAAAAGGTTCAATTCTTTGTATTTGAACTAAACCCATCTCCATTTATAAGGGAGCTCATTACTATGGTTTTTCTTGTTGTGGAATCAACTCCAAAATTTGGCCTGATTCATTCTACCCCCCAAATCATACCCTAACTTGATCCAATCGCGAGATTCGACTACAATTTTCTTCTTGTACCTCGGTTATCCAATAATAATTCTTAGACAAAATTATTAGACTGCCCATACATATAATATTTCATCTTCAATACTCCCCACTTACAATATATAATACTCTAAAAAAACGAGCACCCCCATCGTTCTTCTATACAACTTAACAATCACCCTATCCCCACAAAATCTTAGCGTTTTTTTTTAAACATTTTTAAATTTTATTATTGGTGGTGTTTATTTGGCATATCCTAGCGCCCGCAACGGTTATTTGTGGCAGCCTAAATTCCACTTGGTGCAGGACCTAACACCTTAACTTTATCACCATCTTTTGTCTAGTTTGCCAAAACCCTTGGATTCTATCCACCCTAAAAATGTCCTTTTATTGGGTTCACATTCTAACCAACTTACTCTTTTTCTTGTCATTCCACATAAAACTTTTTTTAAACCTATTTTATTGTTTTATTAATAAACCAAAAATTACATAAATTAAACAAAGTATTTAAATCAAAAATCAAATTAATCTTTAAATTATAATCCTCCAAACTTTCCAACCAACTACTCAAAACTACTACAACGTTAAATTTAATTAATTTCCTAATCTATACAATTATATATAATAAAATTACATAAAAAGTATCTATTGAAAAATTCAAAATATTACATTAAATTTCAATTTCTTTTCTATAATCTTATCACACACATAAGTCAAAACTACATATCAAATTACAATTGTAATTAACTACACTATCACTACAATACAACACATATATAATTACATTCACAACAACCTATCTTCGTCTACAATGTGGGGATTTACTAACACATTCAAACACCACATCATACTAAACAAACTCACACCAAATCTACAAACAATCTAACAAATACCAAACATTATACAAACTGGGCCATAATACTTATTTCTTTATCACACAACACCCAATAACGAAAAAATCTACCACATATGTTAAACTAAAAACCTACAATAATTGCCTCTTAAGCTTTTCATATCCCTATATTCAAATTACAAACAATTGGTGGGTTCATAAACAAAATATCCCTCCAAATCTAAAAACTAAAACTAACACAATATATACATTTTAAACTAATCCTACTACACAAAAACACTCATATTCCCTACTAATTAAATTCTATCTCATAAATATAAAAACAACACCTATTCTAAATCTAACCCTATAAAATCTTAAAATTGCCCATAACTAAATAACTTTATACCCTAACCCTCTACTAAATTCTAAAGCATCTTTCAATTGTCGGCCTATTTCCAAACATCTTTCCAAGCTAAATCATCAAATATCCACCTCAATAAGATACATGCTTCACCTTTACACTTAATACTTTCATACCCCAAATTTCAAAAAATCCCCACATATTCCAAAACAATTTATCTACTATTAAACTCAAACTATATCCAAACCCAATAAAAAAACATTCCATTTATCTACAACATAAACGATGACCTCCTATATTACATATTTACTGCTCATTCTAATTTCTATCTTCTTTAAATTTTACCTAATATAACAAAATTTTACTCTCTTAAATCCCAATATTACATTCTACCCAACATAACCCAAAAATTTAAATTCATTTTAGATTTACAATTCCCAACTATATCTCAATAACCAACAAAAAAAACTCCCAGTTAAATATTCATATTTAATCCATAATCCCAAAATTCCAAAATTCCACCTCCCCCTAAATTTCTCTTCTTACCCAAATTTAAAAAAACAATAATTCTTCAACCATTACTCTAATTTAAAATCCCAATTAATTCCCCTCAACCCCACCCATATAAATTTACATACACTCAATAATTATACAATAAACTAAAACTAACAAACAAAACCATTTTACCCTAACCATTCTCAACAAATTAATTTTTTATCCATCAAATTTTCTCCCAAATCAAAATGACCTAACCCTCCATAAATAACTATACCATTCAAAAATTACAACCCTTACTTAAATAAAATAACAAAAAACACACTAAAACCCCTTAAATATATTCAAATTCCCACAACCACCAATCACAAAAAAAACCAACCATCCCAAACCCCCCAACAACACAAATCTTCACCACCCAAACACTCAACCACCCTCCAACCAAACCAAATACCCACCAAACCCCCAAAACAACAAACTTTAATACCCCCCCCCCCCCAACCCCCCCTATAACCACAACAACAAAACATTCAACAACCCCCATATACCAAATCCCCTCCCCAAACCAAAAATTAACAAAAACCAAACCACCCCCCCCCAAATCCCCCCTACCAACCACCAACCAATTAAACATATTTAAACCATTTACAAAAATTCCAATACACCACACCCCCTTCCCCCCAAAATACCTTTTAACCACTATATATCCCACAAAAAATTAAAACAATACCAATTTATAAACAACAACCCCCACAACCCCTCCCCCCAAAAAAAATCTTTATAAAACACCAACCCCCCCCCCCACAAACTCCCCAAAAAAAAAAAAACCCCACCCTACATACACACCAAAAAAACCAAAAAAAACAACACAAAATACAAAAAAAACCCAAAAACCCCCCCAAATGCTACAAAAAAAAAAAAATAAATAACAAAAAACACCACCCCCCCCAACTAAACTCCATCCTACCATAAATATTCCACCCACAAACTTTTTTAACACCCCCCACTAAACCCACACCCAAAAAACAACCATTACCCAACCAAAACCCCACATACCCAATCACAATATCCCTTAAACCCCACACAACCATAAAATTTAAACCCCAAAATTTCATAACCCCAACATCCACAAAAACAAAACAAAAAAAAACTACTTCACAAAAAAAACAAAAATAACCACACACAAAAAAACCCCAAACATTAAACTTTAATAACAAAACCAAAAACAAAAAAAAATCCAAAACATAAATAACCAATAAAAAAAAATTATAACCAAACTAACACCAAAAAAACCCACCACCCCCCAATAATTAAAATCCCCAAAAAAACCCCCCTCCCCCCACCAAACATCAAAAACATATCACCCCCCCCCCCTACCCAAAAATATAAATAAACAAAAACCCCCCAAAAAAAAATCAAACCAATTAACCCACAACAAAAACACAACCCACCACTAAAAAAAAACCCCCCCCACAAACTACAACCAACCCCAACACAAAAACCCCCACCCTCACAAAAAAAAATATCAAAACCCCCAAATCAACAACACCCAAAAAAACAAACAACCCCCCCCCCCCCCCAACCCCAACAACTATAAAACTTTATGTCACATAACCAAAACCCCACCCTTCCCCCCCTTCACCCCCCCCACTATTTCCATCGAAATCCCCCACAAACCCCATCATAATAACCCCCCAATTACCTAACCATAAAAATCAAAAAAAATCTCAATCCCAAAACACCCCAAAAACATATTAACACCCAAAATCCCAACATTACCATGACCCAAAACTAAAATTACAAAATCACCCTCACCCCCCCACCTAAAAAACTTAAATAAAAAACCAACCACCCAAACTCTAAACAAACCTTGGAATAAAACCCAATCCCCCCCCACACCCCCCCTCCCAAATACCCCCAACCCCCCCACTAAACCCTTTACCCCCCCATACTACCTACCACACACACAACCTAAAACCCCACAATCCCAATACCCCTCATCAAACAACAAACCCCCCCCCATTATCAAACCCCTACCCAATAAAACCCCCACCCCCCCAAACACTACCCTTACAAACCAACCTTCAAACCCAGTCAAACCCCACCCCCCACCCTCCCCCCCTAACCCCCCCCCCCCAACACCCAAAAAATCACAAACCCAACAAAAAAACCCCCCCCCCCTAACATTCCCCCCACACAAAAATTCCCACCTTTCACCACACAACAAAACCCAATCAAACCAACAAACCAAAACCCCCAAAACACTTAAACATACCAACCCACCACACCCCACACACCCACCCCACCACAAACACCCCCCCAACCCCCCCACAAAACACCCCAACCCCCCCCCCCCCCCCACCTAAAAATCCCAAATCCCCCCCCCATAAAACTAACAAATACCCCCCCCCCCCCCCCCCCCCAACCCCCCCCAAAAACTACAACCCCCCCCTCAACACACCCCCAAACCCTATCCCACCCCCCACCTCTCCACCACCCCCACCCCCCCCCAACCACCCCCCCAACCCCCCATAAACAACCTTAAACCCCCCCCCCATTCCAAAACCCCCCCACACCCCCAAAACAACCCCCCCCCCCCCCACCCACCCCCCAAACCCACCCCCCAACCCCCCCCTCCCCCCCCCCACCCCCCCCACCCCCCCCCCCCACCCACCCCCCCCCCCCCCCCCCCCCACACACACCCAACCCAAACCCCCCCCCCCCACCCCCACCCCCCACCACCCACCCCCACCTACCCCCCCCCCCCCCCCCCCCCCCCCCCCCCCCCCCCCCCCCCCCCCCCCCCCCCCCCCCCCCCCCCCCCCCCCCCCCCCCCCCCCCCCCCCCACCCCCCCCCCCCCCACCCCCCCCCACCACCCACCCCCCACATCCCCCCTCCCTCCCAACCCCCCCCCCCCCCCCCCCAGATTTTAGGTAAGAAAAGTGAGACAGGGGCCCCTGCTGAAAGAACAGAGTGAAAGTAGACTGAGTGATTCTTTTATGATATAGAATTGTGCACCCACATTTTTTTGTAATTTCATTTATGCACATTGTTGCTAAATGCGGGTTTTTCTCTCTTAGGATAGATTAGGGTATACATTCTGTTCTCAACTTTAGAGGGAAATCATAGAACATAGCGTATATATCTGTGACTCTTTATGGCTATCACTTTTCTTCTAACGGGATCGTGAGCTCTGCATAGAGGGAACGGATTACACCTATGGGTCAATTATACTTGTAGTAATTCATTACCTTATATGTATTTTCTATGCTTGATATTAACATTTATGTGTTGTGGTAAATTTTCCTTATGTTAATAAATTTAGATAAACTTTATTCAAGCGTGTCGGTCAGCTCGTTCCAACATATCTATATTTCCTTGTTATAGTTTTTTCCACGTCTGTGACTCTAACTGTCGTCACTTATGTGTGTGTGTATGTGAGTGGATATATATATATATATATATATATATATATATATATATATATATATATATATATATATATATATATATATATATTTAATATATATGTTTTTAGACTGTCTGACTCCTCTAGATCTGTTGTAGAAGATAGGCTGAAAGAGAGAAGATTCTCGATTTCAGGGACAGACTCTATTAATTTCTCCATCTCACTCGTGGAAATCTATTTCTATTATTATCTCTCACTGTTGTTATCGCTTATTCTAATCTATTCAGAAGAGACCAACCCAAGTCTTAATTCCCCTTTCAAAAATCTACGACAGTGTCACGTTTGTGAGATGTTCCACTTGTGAGTGGCCAGGACAGTTGTCTACTGTCAGTAGAATAGACCGTTTCTTCTTCTTCATTTCTCGGTGGATGCGCCTTACCCACTCCTCAAATAGGGCGCCAGTCATCTATGCGGATTTATTTGATCTCCAAGTGACGGGGAGGTCTTCGGGCTTCAGGTTCTTGAATGCGCGTTGCTTTGCCGATTTACCAATCACAAAGGGCTTTAGTTTCTCTCCGGTTGAGCTAGAGCAAAGCATAACCGTGAAACGTTCTTTGGAAAGTTTTCCGCTCTTACATTTGTCACCCTTCATGGCAAGGCTCCTGTCAGGCATCGCCTTGAAAAAGAGTCCGCACTCTTCAGCATTAAAGATGTCGTCTTTGAAGCCTCTGGCGAAGTAAGGAAACTTTTTGATGAACTCTTCCACAGCTTCTACTGGAACTTCATTGGATTCACCACACAACACTTTCTGGGAGATCGCGTGTCGCAGTTTAAATTTCTCGAGCCAACCACTTGATGCTTGGAAATCTTCTGCCACCCCGAATTCCCTTGCGAAATTTTAGCAACTTCTTGAATCATCGGCCCGGAGATTCGGGCGTTAACTGCCCTCATTTGTTTGAACCAGTTTAATGGGGCTTCATTGACTTCATCTAAGGGAGTTTTCCTCCTTTTCCGCTGTAGATCTCCGCTTTCCTTACCACATTTCTCCAAGTACTCATGTTTACGTTTTTGGATGTTGCTAACTGTGGTCTTGCTAACACAAAAATGTTCTGCCGTCTTTCTTTGGCTGCTGCTTTCAAGAAAATGTAGAAGATCAACCTTTTCCTTCATTGTCAGCTCCTTGAGTTTTTTCCTTTGGGCCATCAAAAAGGTTAGATTAATTTTGTCAACGATAAAGTGTATAAAACACGGTCTGAGAGAGAACTTACAGTTTAGTAGTTGAACTACTATCAACCGGCAGGGCAGTCATAGCAAGAATGAAGATTTTGCTTAGAAGTTGGTCTTTTTATACTGCATGTTTGCGAAAAAATCAAAGAGGTTAGGTTAAGTTTCTTTGTCGGCAAGCATCATTCTAAAAGCGGTCAGAAAGCCTGTGCCGACAAAATTCAAAGACACTGATTTTTTAAAAACTGGTCAAGTAATAGAGGGTAAATTACTATTGTGTGTCATAGTCCAAGTGGTCAAGATACAACTTACAGAGGTGGTCAACTTATAGAGGTCGTCTTCCATTGAGTACATGTGGTGCTATTGCTGGACTATCAGCAGGTGGTTATGGAGCAACGACATGTGCTTCCACCTGACTGCATCACGCGCACCCCACCTTTCCGCGAAAGTAACTCGCGCAACCTTGGTAATGTCTCGCAATGACAATACCTCATCGAACCTAACCGGCGCGACTTCATTAAACGCCCGTTTGATTGTTCGCCAGCTAGCACTTGGGGGGATATTGCGGACCCATAACTTGCGGTCCCTAGCTATCAGGCCCTCAAATATGCCTTTACTGTTCCTATTCAAGTCCCATGACATCGGACTGTGAGTATTAATAGGCCCCTGCCACGAACCCCGTCTCATATGTACTTTCTTGTCAGGTGGTGAAACACATGCTCGTCCGCCTCGGGACTTTGGTGTTGCTGAGCCTCTGCTCCAGCCAATCCCATGGCGTTATGCACTCCCCGTACATTGCCGACGATTAAATCGGCGATTGGGTTCTCGAGGACAAACGCATTCACTATACCTGTTATGAACGGGGTGTCCACATTAATACACGCCTGGGGGTAAGACTCGACTTTGCCCCTAAATGTGGTACATTTTACAGTCTTGCCTGTGAGGCAGGATTCGTCGATGCACGAACGACGTACACCGACTGTGGTGCATCCAGTGTCCCTCAATACCGAGACTGGTTTCCTCTCCACCACACCTTTGTGGAGTGCCACCTCGTCAGTCTCATGGACCGCCGACAAACATGGTACCGCATGCCCACAGTGTAGCACTATATTCTCGTTTGAACTAAATAGAGGTCGACAACCCACACAGTCCTCGCTGTTGACTGTGTCCAACACAAACGAGGAATTCGCGTGTTCAATTGGTGTAGTACACACGTTAGTATAATGACCCCTTCCATTACAATTCGAACATCTGCGTCCCCTCTTTGACTCATCGTGTGGACTATTGCTGGGACTGCTAGCTGGTGAATACCGCGCATAGGAATCGGATGATCGGCTATCAGCGGACCCATTCCTCCGCTTGGAATGTTTTGTTTTATAATAAAACCGATCTTCGTTACGAGACTCCTCAAAGCGTACCTGCTTTCGCGTTTGGCGCTCTCCTCCGTCACTATCACTTTTCCATTTTCGGTTGTGCCAATTTGACCAGCCATTCCGATGAGATCGGAAGTTTCCGTAATTCCCTCTGAATGGTTGATAGTGACGGGACGGCCTATCGTACTTCTGCTCTTGGCACCTGCCTGCATCGCCTGACTGATTTTGCCAAGGTTGTCGCTGAACTTTGCCCACGCCTGCAACTAAGGCGTCTGACAGGCCAGAACGATGGATGGGTTTGCCCGG
The DNA here is from genome assembly GCA_024509875.1 of Oreohelix idahoensis. Taxonomy (NCBI): domain Eukaryota; kingdom Metazoa; phylum Mollusca; class Gastropoda; order Stylommatophora; family Oreohelicidae; genus Oreohelix; species Oreohelix idahoensis. Next base: position 153,346 of record JAMPIV010004753.1, read on the forward strand.
ATGGGCAAGGACATAATGGTGGCCCAACTGTGCCATGGACGCAATGTCATTTGGCTGGCGCTCTTGGAAGAAAGCTACCTATTCAGTAGAACACGACGACAACACTTTGTCCCGTAGCATTAGATCAACCAAGCCATCAAAGCCTTTTGGAATTCCTTCCAACTCGATCCATCTAATCAGAAGAAGCTTGATCTTCGAGATGAAATCCTCGAAGTCCTGGACTGCACTTGGCATAGTGTTTCTAAACCGCGTCCGGTACCCGTCAGCCGTCAAACGGATCTTCCGGAGCAACCGTTCCTTCACCTTGTCGTAATCTGCCCGTTCTTCCAGCGGGAGGCTATAAAAGGTCTCCATCGCAGGCCCCACTAGCAATGTGGATAACAGGAATGGCCACTGATCTCTGTCAGCCTTCCAGGCCACGCATTCAGCCTCGAACCTCTCAAGTAAAATATCTAAACTATCGATTTTGTCGTTAAAATTTGGCAAACACAGCCTAAAGAGACGATGAGATTCCCTCGGAGTCGAGTTCTGACCACTCGCACAAACTTCTAATCTCTTCAATTGTATTTCCTTATCAATCTTGTTCTCTTCCAGAGCTATTTTCATTCTTTCCTTCTCTAATTCTAACTCTCTAACCTCTTTCATCTTCCTGTCTTGAAATTCTCTATCTTCTTTCATGTTCCTTTCTTGAAACTCTTTATCTTTTTTCATCTTCCTTTCTTGTATTTCGAACTCTCTTCTTTTGAGCTCTAACTCTTCAGCGCGAGCATCTCTGTCCCGCTTCTGTTTCTCAATCTTTTCCTTCTCTTCCTGCTTCTGTTTCTTCTCCAAAGCTTTTTGATTTTCCTCTGACTGGTATTCTGCGTTGGCAAAATCCAGCAGTTCTTTCCCAGTGTACCCACATTCTTTGCCTATCCAAATGAAACCATCTAGGTCCATGATGTACACTCAGAATACTCACTATTATCTTACTATGCAACTACTCAATCATATGTACTAAAACACCTCAGTTGTATCAACAGATAACTCTCTGCTTACAAAGTATGCAGTAATGGAATATAAATACCAATATCACTACTCACAGTGCAATTACATGCATATATATATATATATATATATATATATATATATATATATATATATATATATATATATATATATATATATATATATATAATGCACTTCAACCGTCAATTCAGTATAAACTTTCTCTGCCACTTGGCTGTCTCCTTACTCTCTAGGTTTGATCCTAGCGACCACTTAGTCTCTGTGATACAACCGAGAAGACCCTTACTATAGTCGATAGTTGTATCCCACTAGCTGATAATACCTCTTGGTGCTATACCATCTCACAACTCTAAGGTTGTGGCACCGCCACAAAATTGAAAAATAAGTCAGCTCCTACACTACAGTATCTCACTAGCACCCACCGTGGTGCTGTATTCTGATAGTATTTCTACTCAATATGTTTACAAATGGCAACAAATGAACATTCCACAGATGATAAGACGCACACCAAACACTACGATAACTACCAGTCACAAGGAATAAGATGACAGATAAGATCAGAGCAGGGATAGACTGATATATACAATGCGTGACTGACAACGAACGAAAACCAGGGATACCCGTTAACGTATTTACAAGATAGCAAGACGGAACGAGAGATCATACCATTTAAACACAACAATAGAATTACTGAATGTACCAGACAATGTAAATACAAACCACACCAGTACACCTAACAAATACTGAACTTGGAATGTTAAGTAGGGCAATCGCAGGAAATACTTCTGCCTTACTCCACCACTAAACATACGCAGCCACACCCTAGAAGAAATCAGTCTAATCCAATCTTTTCCCACAAGTAAGAAAAGGAAGAATTAAACTCGCCACCCGTCCACCCTTGAACTCACAAATATAATATTACACACAGCAGACTAACCAACAACTACACTTAGCAATGAAGTGTTGAGAGCTATCTCCTTCACTAACCACTAACTAAATCACACCAATAAAAATAAACTAAATAACATATAAGCAATATTAACACTATAACATATCATAGATGTACTATGTATATAATACTAATGACCCCAAGTGATAGGAATGACACAGACTAAGTTTCTATAAAGAAAACGAGGAACACAAACACAACAACAAAAGGAAAGAAGAAACCTCAAGAAACAACAAGAACCAAGCTATTGCTTTATGCTAACCTACATACGAAAGAAACATACCTCAAGAAACAGACGTTGTAAGAACCACTAATCTGGAAGACCAGACTGTACGATAAGTTGTACCAGGCGGATAGACAAAAAAGAAAATCTAGAAGGAAGAATACATAATTGAAAGGAACAAAACAAACAAAACCATAAATACGACAGATCATACACAGATATCCAAACAATAACTTAACTGACGATCTAGCGATGCTCCTCCACGTAGCTCTTCAGACACAGATGATGGTAGATGAAACAGCACGAACTAGACTTCACAGACTTGAAGACATTAAACGAAAATAATGTTCCACACGGTGTTATCTCAGCACTGTCCACAGCAAGAATAACTACCGTATTACGCAATAATGTCCAGATAACCAGACTTCTTCACAAGTCTATGTGCCAGATAATAACGATAATGTCTTTTGGCACGGTGATGCGTATAGTATCCAAGCAAAGTTCACTTCAGGAACCCAGCAGTCCTCAGCACAGTGTATTCCAGGATCACTCAGATCAGCAGGCTTCGGTGACCGGCATGCCTTCAAGCGGTACTAGGGCCACGAAAGAGGCATGGATAGGCTCCCACAGGCACGGCACATCGGTAGGACATGATGACGACAGACTTGGTAGGAACGCAGGAATGTAGTGATGGTAGGTATAGCAGTACGAGCGATGGCACTACTGCAGATTGGCTACCTGTACGACAACGGTTGCGATGATCTAGACCATGCTCCAAATAAGAGGAGTTGCACACACCCTGAGATACCACCACCACTATTGACACTCCTAATATCCACCAATCTTGAAGATCTATTCTCCTCTGCCGACACACACAGTCAGGCACCAGAGCCCAAATATTACCAACAAATATTGACGAACTATTCCCTTCTGACGACACCATACTCAGTCACCAGGGCCCAAATATTATCAACAAATATTGACGAACTATTCCCTTCTGACGACACCACAGTCAGTCACCAGGGCCCAACTACCAATACCACAAATATTGACAAACTATTCTCCTCTACATCGCTTATGAACCAACTGTAGACACTTGACACAACTAACCACCGCTGCTCTGACTGGATCACCACCTTCCTAGCACTAAGCTACAAAGTACGCCTTGTAATATATCAAACTGTAATGCTAGCCACCAGCTGCAACTTCACTCTATCACTCCTTCTATCAATAATCGACCAGCCTAGAATCTTGTAAAAGTAAATTTTCTACCACCACAATCGAACACGATAAATGTCAACTCTCAGCTTTATTGACAACACTAACCTTTCACTGTGCCTTATTTACAATCTAGGTCAAATACTGCGACGGGTTACCACCTGACCAAAACAGTTCACTGACTACTGACTAACCAAAACAAACACACTGCCGTGAACGCTGTAAAACCTGAAGGCGTGAACACTTGCTGCTATAAACTTCTATCAATATGTGTGCATAGAAACTTCTAGCCTTCTATACTATAAAATATTGGCCCCACGGCCTCTAAAGAACCGGACAAGAGCTCCCCAGTTGTCAAGAACCAATTTACTATGGTTGCACCACTGCCGTGTGGATTTTTAATAACACTTATAAGCTCGTTCCTTCCAGAAGTATGACTACACAACAATGGCTGACATAAGTAATCAACACCTTCTACAGGTACTTCCCTTTAATACTATGCACAGTACAATAAGGCCTCACAAGGCCAACAAACGCATCAAATACAATAATGAAATACCAATGTAACTTGCCTTAACAACTTAATCTATCAGTATCATACAAGACAGTACGACTTACATTGAAAACACTAAATGAATATCGCTCACCTTGAGCGGCAAAACTGTGACAAAGACATACTCAAATCATTGTCAACTTATAAATTACGGCCTGTAGAAAATACCCACTAGACACTACACAGCTTCAGAATTATACGTCCTTATCTACCAGGACCGAAATATGGCAAGCACTCAGAACAAATAGTCCATCACATGAACTTCACAGCTAACTTGCTGGCAAAGGGAAATATGTGCGTCTAACCAGGACGACGGTTAGATTCTGACTGACAAAACTTGCGCCTATTTCCCGACTTCCGGTAGTCACATGACTCACCGGTTCGGCAAGCCCCGGCGTTGCCCGGCTGCCTTTTCGTACAAAAGATGCACTGCGAAATAGCGCCGTGAAATTATATATATATATATATATATATATATATATATATATATATATATATATATATATATATATATATATATATATATATATATATATATTTCTATCTACACCTGAAGAGCCACTAACAATAATAATAATCAGAGGAATCTCGCTGGATTAAACCAACTGGGGGCTTTTAACGAGCTAACGAATTATAAGATAACCCAATCATTCACAAAGATTGACGGCAGATACTAAAGTTAACATTGCTAAGAAACAGTCAGCGTTGTTCTCGCTTTTCTGAATATCTTTTGAAAATTTCCTTCATGTAGAAGCATCATTATCCTTCTACCTACAACTCTGAGTGAATAATTGTTTGAGAGTGAATAATCGTTTGGGAGTGAATAGTTGTTCGGGAGTGAATAGTTGTTTGGAAGTCAATAGTTGTTTGAGAGTGAACAATCGTTTGGGAGTGAATAGTCGTTTGATCATGAATTGTTGTTTGGGAGTGAATAGTTGTTTGGGAGTGAATAGTGCAACGGTTCTTTGTCAATGTAAGTAAGAAAGAGAGTTCTTGAGTGTTATAGAGAACCAATCCTGACGTATGGGAGTGAGTCATGGACAGTTAGTAAACAAGTACGGAGATCACTAGAGTCTTCAGAGATGTGGTTTTACAGAAGAATGTTAAAAATACGATGGAGAGCCAAAACGTGTGATGTCCTGAACGGAGACAATGCACAAAGGAGACTTATTTCACAAATTAGAAAGAAGCAATTCACTTTCTTTGGGCGTGTTATGAGAAGAGGACAGTTGGAATATATCGTAACAACAGGTAAGATTAAAGTAAAACAGAGATAGAGGAAGATAAAAAGAGCAAATACTGGACAGTCTGACAACGAGGCTGTAGTGGTTTTGATGGTATTGTATAATGGTGATATTACTAAGTGTGATGTATGAGGTCAGCTGTGAAGGCTCCTGAGATACAATGTAGTTGTGAATTTTCAGAAGGCCTTTCTTGCTACCACTACGACCTCACACCTATCTTTTTTTTTAATGAATGTGGCTACGTTAAAATCTAGGGTACTGAATGTAATGTGTTGTATTGACATATACAAACACACACACACAGATATTAAATAATATAATATTATCAATAAAATTTAGAACACAATGAACTAAATTCAGCTGGTGAAATTTTAGAAAGTAAATCTTTTTTAAATTTATTTGTTCTGAACCAAGGTTTTATTTTGGCCAGAACATATGAAAGATTTTGGAATTTATGAGTGAATGGCATGAATAAATGGCATGATAAATAAAAGGTGTGTACGTATACAATTTTCACGATTAGTTAATATTTCTACAGTTCATAATTTTATTTTCCCTGGGAGAACGATGAATAGATGTGCTGTTGGGGTGGCTTCATCCCTCCCTGTCTATGCCTACCAAACATTGTCCATTAATGATGGAAGGAAATGGGATGTTTTAGTAGTAATTCACTTTGGGTGCTATGTCTATGAAGTTGGTGTAAATCCAGCAGACCAGCCTGCTTACGTAACTTTGAAAGAGTAGTTCTGGTGCTGGAATCTGGTGGCCCCACCTCTCCGTGCTTGGGGGCAATATATCGGGTGGCCCCACCTCTCCGTGCTTGGGGGCAATACAAGGCTGTTCTGCCGAGATGCGACACTGCACGGGTCCTCACTGTCAATTATTTACCCAGCATTTGAGACCACCTTTTGGTGTCAACATAAAAAACTCACAGCTCTGAAATAAAGTATTGGTTTAGGTTCAGAACCTTACCTAAGGAGCCACTTCTACACGTAACAATTTACAATAACACCACTTAGACAGGGTCAGATCTCTCTGACCATACAACACATCTTACCAAGTTGGTTTCACATAGGATAAGTTCTCCCAGACTACATATTCCGAAATATGTTTATTAGCTTCCTGCCATAGAATAGGATAGGTGATATGTTCCACTGATCTCAACACTTGATCTGTCCTTCCTAATCCTTGCTGGAGTTTATATATATTGTTTGTCCCTAGACCCTGAACTAGGGCGGGGGGTCTAGAGCAAATCCTTACTTGTTGTAAGGCTAGATTTCGATATGGCAGTATCAAATCACTCGAAACATTAAACAATATTTAAAATATACAAAGAAATAATTTCAATCTTACCAGATTATGAATAAAGAACACAGAAATGCTAGCAAAACTCAGCTGAGCTGCTGGCTATAGTATGGCGTCCCTGAACTTATTTCAATTTACTTCATTGGAAATCACCACACTTAAAATTTACTGTGTCTATCACTGGACAACTATTGAGGAATGGCAAAAAGCGCGTCTGAGCGCTGATAATATGATTGTCTGTGGCCAATCAATGCCTTGTGTTTTTTCAAATTCAAATTTCCTACACTAAAGTCATTTCAGTCATGCTTCAGTCAAGTATGGATTTTTATCTGTTAGTCCGTCCGTCTCTACTTGCGTTTTCACAAGAACGTACTTGGTTTTTGAACCAACCTATCCGTCCCCTCTACAAATTTTGTCTTTAAAGTTATTTTTAGCCACAGCTCCTACCAATGTCCCTCTCTTTCATTCTAACTAGATTTGGACACTTGAGTCTCAAGGTCGCGGTTTTTGTGCAAATTAGTGACATGTTTGATTCAATGCGGTCTTTCGCTGATGTGAACAACACAGTCTTTTGTCAATGTCTTCATTATTATCTATCCGTCTGTATAAATAAAAGCATATTATTTTACTGCTCAAAATGGGCCATCCGGCCAGCTAGGTTTTATATTCCTAACATCATTATTAAGAAAAAGTTACTTTTCAAGGTTAGTTGTTTTTTTCGAAATATTTTCTAGAATCTTCTGTGAAACGTTTGCCGCTGCATTCAAATAAAGGACAAAATATCGCAAAAACGTCCAAAAAATGACTGTTGCGTATAATACTATGGTCCCTTTTGTCGATTTCGTTACCTTGTGTCAACTTGGGGACGTGACTTTTCCTCCGTTCCCCCCCCCCAATTGCATCTTTTTAGCCTTGCTAGTTTCACGCAATTTTTCAGTCATATTTTTTTCCTTTTGATCCTCCGTTCTCATCCCGTTCAAATGGTAACCGTTTCAGCAATTTAATTTCCATGGCGGGTGATGACCCGCGGCGTGGGCGATCATGCCTTCTAGTAACTTACGCATTCTTTTTATCCCTACATTTTATCCTTTGGAGATATTTTTACGTTGTATCACTGTTAATTTTATGACAGAGGCATGGAAGGAGGTGAACAACACAATGGATAAATTGTACTTGGGGCAGAAAGTTGTGGAGAGACATGATCTCCTAAGCCACTAGGCATGGTATTGAAGAACAGTCGTTTTTGACAAGATTCGAAGCGGGGTCAAACCAACAGCATCATTGCAGTGTACCAAGTCGAAGCTTGTGCCAACAAAAAGAACTGATTCCCCTCAGATGGTCAAAACCGGACATACATAACTGAGATACCTTTGACCACTGCATCTGATGATGGTAACTATAACATCTGATGACGGTAACTATAACATCTGATGATGGTAACTATAACATCTGATGATGGTAACTATAACATCTGATGATGGTAACTATAACATCTGATGATGGTAACTATAACTGTTCCTCTTCAGCATTCTTGTTTTTTTTTTAAACACTCCCAGGTGTTTAATGAGATACACTCAAAGTTATGGCCAAGCTGCTACATCTCCACATAACTTGTCTATAACTGGTGTCTGCGACGCCCATATATGCTTTCTCTGTTCCTTGTATGCTGAGGGACAGACGATTCAAAAGTAGACGTAAAAACAGTGATGTTATGAACTACATGTACACTTTTCGATAGTTCCTAGTGAGCACATGGCATCTTAGATTGTTGTGGTCTGTGCGAAGTCTCCTTTTTGTTGAGCTACCAATCAGAATCGTTTTTCTGGTGGTTTGCATGCTCGGTCTCCCATTGATCCTGAATATGCTCTTGATAAGTATCTTGGACTCTTTGTTTGCTTGTATTAGTTTATATCATTTGGCGTCAGGCTTCTAATTCCTTACAGAAAGAGACCAACATTTTTTTTTAAATCGCAAAGATATAGACACAAGACCTACAGATATAGAGGTAGAGACCGTAAACTAGAGACAGGGACTTACAAATAGACAGACAGACAGACAGACAGACAGACAGACAGACAGACAGACAGACAGACAGACAGACAGACAGACAGACAGACAGACAGACAGACAGACAGACAGACAGACAGACAGACAGACAGACAGACAGACAGACAGACAGACAGACAGACAGACAGACAGATAGATAGATAGATAGATAGATAGATAGATAGATAGATAGATAGATAGATAGATAGATAGATAGATAGATAGATAGATAGATAGATAGAGCAGATGATAGTATGTCGGAGAAAGACCGAGATATATACCATCGTGTAGGATAATAAGTAATTCAACTATTGTGGTGGCGTTTTAATGGTCAGGTGTATACTATGGATTGTGCGTGATAAAACGACATATCTTCTATAAAAAAAAGTCTCCGAACCCACACGCAGGCCAGTTCACAAACATAGATACACACGCACACCTGACCCACAGGGAGCAGATTAACTCTCTCAGCTCGTCTCAGCACGTCACATTTCCCCGTGGTGAATTCAACAAAGGGAGACATTAATTGATAATCTTAATCAAGAAAAGAAGGTGATAATTGATGGTAGCTGTCAAAGTCTGAAAGAATAATGCAACAGCTTGCCTCTTTTCCTGCACGCCATCGGTCCACACTTTGAGAAATTTCACCGTAACTCTGTCTTTACTTTCATCATGAGTTAAGTCCTGGCCGACGACAATAGCTGGCAAACTTTGACTAGTGGAGCCAAACTAGTTTCGGTGACATCACGCAATGTTTGGCCGACAGGCATATCAGGTAATCGAGTACTGCAAAGATGAACGGCCATGTGTGCCAGTCTTGCGTGTCGTTGAGAGCCAAATGAAAAATACTGTGCTGCAAAGAGTAATTAATTACATTTTTATAAGTAGCTGGAATTGATCACGACAATACGAGCAGCATTAAAAAATGACATCAGGATACTCAGAATGAGAGAAAAAGTAGCCTTTGAACAAAGTCTGCTATACGTCTCTATATTAGTTATTTTTAAATGTATAGTTTATGGTAATAGCATGATTACATTAAAACTGCTTAGCCGAATATTGAATATTCGAATCTTTTATGAATGCAAAGCCAAGTCGGTTGGGTTGGGGTGATAATTAAATATTATTTTTTTAAATGTTACTATGTACCAGAACTACATATTTAACATAATTTTGAAGGGCCAACTATTCTTGCAGTTGAAGCTGAGGATGCCATAAACAACACGTAAGAAAGGGCCGGATAATGTAACAGTAAAGGAACATCTTTAGGATAATTTGAATACAGTGACAATAAACAATATCCTTTCACCTTACCTCTTCATACTCCTTATGGACGATGTCATCAAGGCATGTAAGGAGAGAACGAGAAATTATTCAGTGGGGTACTGGAAGATGAGACAGGTCTATATTTCAGAGCTGGCATTTGCTGATGATGTTGCCCTGATTGCTAAATCAGAGGCACATCTCCAATCCAACCTGCAAGTCTGGAAGGAAGAGCTGGAGAAGAGAGGGATGGTCATAAGCAGCTCTAAAACAAAATCCATGGTGATATCACGAGAAGAAAGAAGACATCAGATTAAGCTGGGAGAACAGGTCCTGGAGCAGGTCGACCACTTTAAATACCTCGGAGCTATTATAGACCGAAAGGGAGGCATCAAAGAAGAGTTGGCCACTCGAAAAGCAGCAGCTGGGAGACTTTTTCAGGCCATAAATCGAGGATTCCTCAGCAAGAGAGAGGTTGGTAAGAAAACGAAGATGGCTGTATACCGCTCCACCTATGTCCCAGTCTTGACATATGGATGCGAGTCATGGGCAATGACTACAACCCATAAAAGCCAGATCCAAACCTCAGAAATGAGGTATCTGAGGAAGGTAGTTGAAGTAACAAGAAGAGACATGGTACGCAACCAGACGATACGTCAAGGCCTTAAATGCCACCCCCTACAGACCCAAGTAGAACAGTCCCAACTAAGATGGTTTGGCCATGTCTGCAGAATGGGAGAAGATCGGCTACCACGACAAGCATGGGAAACAAAGAGCCAAGGATCCAGACCCCGAGGACGACCCAGAGTCCGCTGGGAGGACAACATTAGACAATCTTTGAAGGACCGAGGACTAGAATGGAACCAGGCCAGGAGGAAGACAGCCGATAGAATAGTCTGGCGCTCTCTCTTCCAAACCTCTACACCTCACGGTAGAAGGGGAATGACTAAGTAAGTAAGACAATAAACAATTGAATGTCATCAACAGCAGTGGATATATTGTTGATGACTTCTTAAAACCCATATTCATAGCTCTGCCAAAGAAACCAGCAGCAACTGAATGTCAAGACTACCCAACAATTAGTCGTATGAGTCACATGATGAAAGTAGTATTAACGTATTATCATAGTAACGTGAGAAGTAAAATCAAACCACAAAATGTTGACGCAAAGTAAGGATTTGAATATTGTAAATTCAAAAACAGCACCGTATATGCATGCATTAAATTCGTTAAAAACGGTTGTTTTATATATATAAAAGGGGCCCCAGAAGTCTTGGTGCAGTTTTAAGATTTAATTACTTCAGAAGTATAAATGAACTCCGCCTAGGCCGGTCCCAAGCCCGGCTGAAAAAGGAGGAGGGCGGCCTGCATGGAGGCCGTAAGGAGGCAGCCCCTCCACCATGCAAAGGCACAACAGGCCAATCACCTGTTTGCTTTAAAACACGATTACGCGAATTACAAGAGAGAAAACCGGACTGATTCTAAAAGCGACGAACTGAAACGGACTACGGACTACGACTTATGGAACATGGAACACAAGAAGTATAAATGGGAAAGAAGAGGAGCTGGTGGAAGAGATGAGGAAAGCAAAATTTGAAATCCTGGCTATAACGGAAACAAACAAAAAGCGACAAGGAGTCATTGATCTCGATGGCAACACGCTGCTATACAGTGGTGTACCCACGTCTGAAAGAGCTAAAGGTGGCGTGGGTTGCATTGTGGCCAAAAACCAGAAAGATAGTATCACGGGATGGAACTTTGTCTCGGAGCGCATTATGGTTGTAAAACTAAAAGAAGGAGAAACCATAGTCAACCTGGTCATAGTGTATGGGCCAAATGAGGATGAGAGAGCAGAGGTCAAGGAGGAATTCTTCGAGCTGCTTCACAGGACAGTGGATGACTGCCTAGATGAAATTATTATGCTCAGAGATTTCAATGCCAGAGTTGGAAATGACCATGCTAGATGGGGTGGAGTTATCGGAAGATATGGAGAAGATACTCTCAATGACAATGGAAAGCGACAAACACAAAGTTCACCCATAATCGCATAAATACATACACTAGATGTGAACCAACAAAGAATGAGAAGTCAGTGGTCGACTATGCCATTGTTAGGAGGAGCTCATTCAAATATGTCTGGGATGCTTGAGTCTGGAGGGGGGTCAGAGATTGGAAATGATCACTACCTTCTTACAATCAAAAGAACAACTGAAAGAGTTCCTCAGCCTAGGAACTGCCCAACATCACGCAAGAAATCAAGTAAACAAACGGGAGAAATGAGCATTAAGACCTACAAGCTGAGAGAGCCAGAAATTAAGACCAGATATCAGGGGCTTATTGCTACAGCGGTGAGAAACACAGAAGAACAACCTGATGACTTGGAAACCCTCTGGCCTAAATTCAAGGACATCATAAAGACGGCTGCTGCAGAAGCATGTGGTGAACTCCGACTTAGGAACACGAGAAAGAGGACACCTTGGTGGACAGAGAAAGTCAAAGAGAAAATAAGAGAGAAGAAAATTTCACGGAAACAATACTTAGGAGCTAAAAAACACAACAGGACAAATAGAGAAATATAGAGAATATGTGATACTCAGAACAGAAGCAAAGAACAAGGTGCTAGCAGCAAAACAGAAGTCCTGGGAAGAATTTGGAGAAAAGCTAGAAAAAGATGCGCAAGAAAACCAGAAATTGTTCTTTAAGACTCTAAAGAACACGAGGAAGGAAAAACAATGCCCTCTCAAATTTTTAAAGGACAAGCAAGGCAAATTGCTTACTGCCCCGAAGGAAGTAATGGAAAGATGGAAAGAATAGATCTCAGAACTCCTTGATGGTGAGCAAGGTCAAGCACTAGAAATGATAACCACTAGCACAGAAGAGGAAACCAAAGGTGATGAAAATGACATAAAGATGGAAGAACTGAAGGCAGCACTGGAGAAAATCAAGATGGGCAAAGCAGCAGGGCATGATGGTATAACACCAGAAATGGTTAAGTACATGGGAGCATCAGGCGACCTATTACTCTTAAGGGTCACACAGGCAGCGTGGTGCAACAAGACCATACCAAAGGATTGGGAGATTGCCATCATAACACCAATTTTCAAAAAGGGTGACAATCGGCAATGTGGAAACCATAGAAGCATATCACTTCTCAGTGTCCCTGGTAAAATCTACTCTAGAATCCTAGAGCAGAGACTCCGACGCCTAGCAGAGCCACAATTGGATGAGGTCCAGTGTGGATTCCGAGCAAACCGAAGTACTCAAGACCTAATTTTCACACTCAGACAGCTGAGTGAAAAGGCTCTTGAGTATAAGAGTGAGATCCATCTTTGTTTCATAATTCTGGAAAAGGCATTTGACAGGGTCCCCTGGAGCAAACTTTGGGACTGTTTGGCAAGGAAGAACATTCCAGTACCTCTGATTCATGCTATACAGAGCTTCTACAAGTCTTGCAGAAATTATGTGAGGACAGCAAACCATAAGTCAGAAGAATTCAGGACCACCACTGGTGTAAGACAAGGTGATATCCTGTCACCTTATCTTTTCATATTCCTAATGGACGATGTTATCAAGGCATGTAAGGAGAGAACAAGAAAGTATTCAGTGGGGTACTGGAAGATGAGACAGGTAGGTATTTCAGAGCTGGCAGTTGCTGATGATGTTGCTGTCACAGATCGAAATAGTGCAGCAGTAATCATCCACTTTTGCCCCTCCCCATCTAGTTTATTTTTTGCTACAGGAACGCCGGAATCACTAGTGTAATTAACATGTAAGCCGTTTGGCAATTAAGTACGATGGAACAGAGAGAGCGCGGAGCATGGCGTAATAGATTCTTTGATCAGGGGCGATGTTAAGTCTGAGACGGACCTTGAATTGTAAAACTTTCAGGGGAATTAATTGCGTAGCTGATATTCGGCAAGGCAGAGATGATGAAAGTCAAGCCAGAGAGGTTGTCGGCGGCAGAGGTGGTAAAATTACCTTTGATTCAAGAATCGAACGGCAAATGGGCTCGGGTCTGGCAGTAGGTATGACTTTCGTTTTAAAGAGCGATAGAACGTAATTTACGGAAATATACCATGTCTCTCCGATAGCCATGATCAGTTGTTCAGAAATCTATCTGAAATTCACTAGCTCGATATCTTAGATTTCTCGACAGAGTGAAAATTATTAGATTTTCGTGGAGTGTTTCATTTTTCTGATTGCGGTAATTTATATACTAGCCTTTAAGTGATTTAGTGTGTTTAAAGTTTCATTATATTTCACTGAGATTTTCTGTGCTAATTAAATAACTTACAGCTAAATCTTTTTCAGCCATAAAGTGAATTTAATTACTCGCTATTTCCCAGTAAGATATATTTTAAATTGACTAGTACATACATTAAATAACTGTCTACTGACGGTATTTATTATTTACTTCTTTCCATTTTATGTAATTTTTTAAATGACTAGTGTTCATATCACGCGTTAAAAAACGATAGGATAAGCTAGACACGTGTGTTCTAAATCTAATTTATAACGGAGTGGTGAAGAGGTCATATTTTAACACGTGTTAGATATGATATTGATAATTTGGTAAAATGTTTATATTTTCTTTCCTTAAATCTAGGCTGATCAACCCGAGTACTAGCGGTTATTTTATGGCCATATGAACTTATGATCAAACGAACTTATAATATTATAAGCATCCAGGGATATTTAATATTGATGAGCTTCTTGCTGTGACCTGTGTGGTCCAATNTTCATTTTATTTTTTTTTTTTTTTTTTTTTTTCTTTTTATTTTTTCCCTTTTTTTTTTTTTTTTTTAATTTTTTTTTTTTTTTTTTTTTTTTTTTTTTTTTTTTTTTTTTTTTTTTTTTTCCAAATTTTTCATGAGAGAAAACAGAATAGAATTTTTTTTTTTTTTGTATTTTATTATAATTATTTTTGTTTTTTAGAACCATTTTATTTTTTTTTTATTTTTTTCTTTTTTTTTTTACTAGAACCAACTTAATTTGATTTTTTTAATTTTATATTTTACTTATTTTTATTTTTTTTTTTTTTTTTTTTTTTTTTTTTTTTTTTAAATTAAATTATAATATTAACTGGACCAGAACTATTACCAGTTTTACTTATATCAATCTCATCAGCAAGCTGTGACGAAACATATTGTCAGCAACATTTGTGTAACTTAACCTAGCGTCTCAGCCACCTGAGGCTAAACAACATAGGAACTATATATATATGTTCTATTCAGCCTACGTTGGCGATCACCACGCATGAACCTTACTCCAACCAACTGAAGGCATAGATAACTTATTGTATCCAGGACAAATTAAATCACCGACTCTAGCGACTTCCGTGAAATTTGCAGTCAGCAACTACGGCGAGTCTGGGGCTGGATTTGGCAAAACTTTTTTTTTTTTTTTAACGTACGCCCGCTAATACTCGAGGCGAAATCTCAGGTTATTATTTATGTCTAACCTGACATTGATTTTACGTGAGTATCCCTTTTTTCTTGTACAGAGACAGGTGTCCCTCGCCATTCAGGCAAATACTCGCCGATTTCGGAGGTACCCATTACAGCTGGGTCGGCTCAGGAGCCGCCAATCCCTGGTCGACGACACTCCTTCAAATGTCCTCGCCAGGTCTCGAGTTAATCCAGTCCAAATCCCGATCGACGAAAAATCCTCAAATGCCGTCACCCGGGTTTGATCCTGGATCACCCGGTCGCCAGAGCGGTGTGGTAACCACTACGCTAGCGCGGCTCCTGGCAAAACTTAAATTTGACACTAAATAGTCTTATTACTTATTAGTGTATTTCCTTGGAATGCCTGCAACAACTACTGGGGTAAGCAAAAGCATGAGAGTGGCCACTGAATGGGTGTGAATTGAATGAACGGAGAAAGAAACTTATGTCTTTTGTTAACATCACATACTTATGTGGTTTCTTCTTTCTTTTTATCTCACTAATCTGAGTAGTCACGGGACAGATTACATTAGGAACCTATTCTTTTCCCATACTGACTATTTCATAACCTATTGTTAACTTTTGATCTTTTGGGTTAATTAACCTCTGTTGGGATCGTCGCTTCTTTTCCTTTACCAGAGGGAGAGAACCTATTTGATTAATTTCTTCTGTTGCAATTTTTGTCTGTAAACCGTGATCTAGTAATGTATATGCTTATTGTTGTGATCTTCTATTGATAATAAACTTTAATTAAACCTTTAGTTATCGTGTCGGTCAACCCCTATCCATTATATGTTATTCATAGTTTGCTTTCACGTTCGTGCGTATTTGGCACAGAATTGTGTGCATGTGAGTGCAGTGTGTCTTGTATTTTCGTACAAGGAGAGAAAGTGCGTCTGTTTTAAATTTAGTCGTCCAGATAGGCTGGATTAGATAAATTATTCTATTCAGTGACTGTCCTTTCTGTTACATGATCACCTCGTGATAAAACTATTTCTTACCCCTTACTTTCACATAGTTATCACTATCACCTCTGCTCAGACAGGGCTATAAACATCTTTTACCTATCTGATAAAATCTACGACATAATGGTCGCTCGTTGCGGGACTGAACTCTAAGTCTGAGTCTAGATAAAATCTAAAGTCTGATTTTGAATCTGAATTTTCATCTAGATAGAGATTGTGTGAGTTTGTCTTGTGAAGTTAGGGTATAAAAATTAATTATCCCCTAGACAACATTCTTAGTTACCGGGTGTTTGACCACACACATTGTTGCGCACATATTCTTTTGTATGGAATTATGCGACGCACGGATTACAGTAGGTAGGTAGGCATCCAAATGTATTGTATGACTATTTGATATGAGCAGTATTTATTTTGAAATGCTCTCATGGTCAAAGTTATATCACCCATGATTAATTCATACTTTTGTTGTATGGGTGATCTCTCTTGAATATCGATTTAGCGGATGAATCTAGACTCCGTTGATCTATTCTCTGTTCGGTCAGAAACAGATTATTCTTGCTTAGGTTTATGCAGGGTTGTTTATGGTCCGAGTCTATGTTTACTCAGTGTCTGTTGGAGACGATTCGGTCTTATATCGGGTTATCTTTGTATGTCTATGTCGGACTATTTTTCCTTGTACTGTATTCTGGGGTCAGGTGCTTTTCGGCGCATGAAGATACGTTAGGGAGTTCTTCGGTGATGAAGAAGCCTGGCGGGAAGTCATGTCTGAGACCTGCCCAAAGTTTGTGATCTCTTTTTAATTATGGGAACGAAGAGAGTTTCTTCTGGGATGGTTAAATCCATGAGTTCCCTAGTGTTCATTCCATAAGGAGGAGAAGAGCGTTTCTGTGTTTGCTAGTGGTTTTTTCTATGACAAGGTAAAAAAACTGTTTACCGAACTTTTTCCATTCCTAGGCCTAATATGGGCGGACAGCTAGATGAATTGAACCATGTCAATATGTCGGAACGACATGTTATCTAGCAGCACTGATTATGTATATATGCAGCAACTATGAGGAAAGAATATGCTGAATGTTATAGAAACAGTTATGTTCATGAACTGAATCTTTATTGAAGCTTCATTGTGCATCGTTGTCGTGAGCGAGGCTCACAAGACTAGAAGCCATTTTGGAATGCCATTTACTGTTGATCTTTTACCAGAGAACAGGGACGCCCTTATTATCAGGTGATGATAAAGAGATCATACTTATGAAAGGAAAACCTACTATTGGTAATAATGGCTGAACTGTATTTAACGGAATCTTCGCTAGAGTGCAAGTTACGTTTATGCTAAAGAGGTTCTGTCTAGGAACCAGGTTGGGACCTGGTATATTAACTGACATGATCAGTCAGTAAGGCCTGATGAATATTTATATAAGATATGGAACTCTGAATGCTTGTATACTGACGTTCCATTGGTATTTTCCTCAACATGAATGCCAATTTATTATTGTACACCGTGGGTCAACAATATGCTATTGATGTCGACCTGTGTTCCTGTAACTATACCTGTACTGTCTGAGTGTGTGCGTCTTATTAAACAGTATAAAATGACTACAGTTGTCCAGTCATCCTTGACTTCCAACCGAGAGGGTATAAGTGCATTGCTAGCAGTTTGTCAACTCCATCGAACCATTTATGCATTCGCGTACTGACACTCATTGTAACACTCATTGTCAACAATACATTCTTGTCGGGGCCTCATTATGTTCCAGGACAAGGTGACCTGTATATGACCGACACTGTGTCGAGTTTGAGTTGACCATTCATTCCATCTACCCCAATACAAGCCTTTATTAACGTGGTGCAAGAAACAAGCGTTTATCAATGTGGTAGGCCAGCTTTCTGGGTCAATCTACACAGTGGACATGTTGAGAAGTCAGCTACTGAGACCAGACCGTTTCCTGTAGCCTGTTACGAATCACATGAACACGAGAAGTACAACTCTACAGTCAATGTCGACATGACCTGTCCTGTCAGCGTATGCGGCATCTAGGTCAGCGTTTGTTAACATTTCTGATAGAACAGGCAGCGTTACACAGCAAGTTTGTTTATAAGAATTAACTGTGTTAGCAAGAAGTGCTATGGAACTGAGAGGTCTTACACATCAACTGTGGATCTTCGTGTGTTCCTCTACATATTGTTGAACTTTGTAATAAAGTTAATACAGAAATATAATTTATTAAAGTGGCAGTTTATTTTGATTGGAAACTGAACCATATTAATGTAAAACTGAGCCTTCTCTGCACACTTTTCTGAACAACACATTCTATCTGCAACACATTTCATTATATTATATGTATTTATGTTATATGTATATTTATGTTTACATGTTCATATGTGATATTTGTGTGACTAATATAGGATATACCGAGTCATATTGGTCCTATATTAGCGTTCTGTAGGGAGCAATTTTCTTAATTGGAAATTTGCAGGCAACATCTGTTGCTATTTTTGTTAGTTGTGATGAGGTGTTCTTTTCTTCGTTGTTTTTGTTAATAATTTTGTGTTCCTTAGTTTTGTTTGATCTGTTTGTATTTGTAGATCTCCCCTTTTCTGTCATTTATTTCTATACACCAGTATGTCTATACACTGTGGCGTTATTTGTCTTGTTGATTCCATTGCAGTTGTCGTCACAGATTCTGTGATTATTTTCATTGATTTCTCTATTTGACTTAGTTGATTTCTGCAATTGTTTTCATATTGTCTTTTATGCTTGTCCTTTGTTAATGTCTTTGGTTGACATATGATTTGAGGTATAGTTGAGTACACGTATGTTATGTTATAGACCAGTACTTTATTATTATTATTGTTGTACAAGGAAATATACAAGACCTTTCTAAGGCTTGTCTCCCACAGAGATTGGGATAGTGAGCTAATTAATCAAGTTCATTGAGAACTTGTTCCTGTTTACTTGGAAATAGCACCCGTGTGTTACCGGGGCCCGAAAGGGGAGCAAAGAATAGTAACACTGCACCCTACCACGCATGTCGTAAAAAGCGACTAAGGAGGGTATGGGCATGGGGCTGTTTACCCCATCCCGTAAAAACTTCGCACAGTGGGCTGATCACCTGCTTGCCAACCAATCTGATTACGGAAACAATGATAGATTGTTTGGTCTGTTTTTGTTCCACAAAGACGCCACTAGGCGTGGTGGAAACAGCGATAGATTGATCAATTTGTTATTGCCCTAAGACGCCACTAGGCGTACTGGCCACATACTGCTTTGCCGGTTGATGGCTAAGGATGGAAGAAGAAGACTTGGAAATAGATTACATTTTTGTGTCAACTGATTGCTATCATTATTATACATCATGTCTACATTGGAATACTTTATTGCACAATGGAAATTCCTTGATAAGTCTGGTAAGGAATTAGAGGAGTTTGCAACTGCTCAATTTGCCATGGTATTAAAGTCAGAAGAAAAGAGGCAAAAAGAGGAAAATAAATGGAAAGCAGAAGTTGAACAAAAGAAGATAGATGCTGAGAATTTAAGATTGCAGATGCAAGCTGAGGAGAGAAAAGCTGCTGCTGAGGAGAAAAAAGCTGCTGCTGAGGAGAGAAAGCTTCAAATAGAAGAAAAGAGATTAGACAGAGAAGCTGAACAAAAAAGATTAGAAAGAGAAGCTGAAGCTGAACAAAAGAGATTAGACAGAGAAGCTGAAGCCGAGGAGAGAAAGGCAAAAAGAGAACATGAGGAAAAACTGTTAGCATTTGAGTTAGAAAAGATGAAATTGACAAATATGAGTAATGTTAATCAGTCAAATGGTAATAGTGGTAAACCCTTTACTTATAAGGTCAAGGTACCAGCGTTCAATCCTCCCAGTGACGATATTACATTCTGGCTGGATAGATTTGAACGCTCTTGTCGAGCTCATAATGTGGATAAATCACAATATGCTAATCAGTTGTCAGAAAATTTGAAAGGTGATTCTTTGACTAGTTTAAGTTTGGTTGAAGCGGCTGACAAGGATAATTATGATGTTATTAGGGCAGCCTTATTAAAAAAATATCAATTAACTGAGGAAGGTTACCGTATGTTGTTTAAGAGAATGGTACCTGAATCAGGGGTAGAATTATCAGAATTCATTGCAAGGACACGTCTTACATTTAATCGTTGGATTGAGCTGTCCAAAACAGAAAATACATATGAATCCCTTATGGACTTATTGCTCAGGGACAAGATTATGTCAAGCATAAGTAAGCCATTCCTTGAATTCTTACATGAGCGTAAACCCAAGACACTAAAAGAAATGGAAGAATATTGTACCCAATACGTCACGGCACATCCGGACGTAACTTTAAGCAATGATAAGGTTAAGGAAAGTATGCCAGTTGCTTCAGCAACACCATACAACCCTAATTATTCACACAAATTTCAGGGACCACAAAACAGGTTTGATAAAAAAGGTAACGATAATAGTTATCAAAACCAAGGTAACCAGTCATTTCATGGTTCTTCTTCGAAGAACTGGCGACGAGCCGACAGCCCTCGATTTAGAGGTGGTCATAGTTATAGGAATTTCCACAGAGGAAGTCATTATAGGAACTATCCAAGTCATCCATCATGGAGACAACAAGACCATAATTATAGAGATACTCATTTTAATCAATATGATGATCGTAACCATGAGAACTATGACTCAAATCCAAATAGGGGTTACAAGAGAGGAAACAATAATGATTACAGAGGCAATAATAATCGAGGTAGATCACCATACAAAAACATAAATCATATTATCATGGACACTCTGCACAGCAAGAGTCACATGAAGCCTATAAGCAGACTAAAGATAATAATGATGCTAATAATATGGCTTGTTCCGCTTTTGATTTTGGGAGAGCATCTCAGTGCCCCCAATGCAAAACATTATTTGAACCAACTACGGTGTCCACTTTAAGTTGTGGCCATCCTCTTCCCGCTCTTCCTGCGTCAGTCGCGCGTGATGGAAGAGGTTCTCTTGTCTTACATAAGGGTTAGTAAATGACAATCCAGTCTCAGTTCTTTTTGATTCTGGATGCACCACAATTGGTGTTAGGCAGTCGCTTGTAGATCCTTCTTGTGCCACTGGAAAAATAGTCAAATGTGTGACATTTGGCGGCACCTTAGAGAAATACTCTACTGCTATCATTAGGATTGCTACTCCTTTCTTTACAGGAGATGTACACGCATGTCTTCTGCCGAATCCGATCGCTGATCTTATCATCGGTCGTATTCACGGAGTCAAAGAATGCACTCCGCAACAAATTTCCGTTTGGGAAAAACAAAATATGCAAACTGCTAATGCGGTAGTCACTAGAGCTCAAGCTCTTAATGTGCCTCAATCTTCACCTACTGAAGATAATGAAGTGCATAACCAAGATGATCCCTTGGTAATTTCTCGTGAATCGTTTATAAAACAGCAAGAAGATGATCCGACTCTAAAGAAATTCTTCACTCTTGCAACAAAAGGTGATCCAAATAAAGATACAAAGCGTAAGTCTTGAATTACAATGAAGAATGGCGTACTTGTACGTATGGTGCAAGACTCCGTTAAGTTAAGTCATTATCAGATTCTTGTTCCCAAGAATTTGAGAGTTAAAATTTTGCAACACGCACACGACTCTCAGTGTGCTGGACATATGGGTTTTTCCCGTACAAAGTCAAGAGTTCTTGCGGCTTTCTTTTGGCCTTTTGTGAACAAAGACATACGGATTTATTGTCGATCTTGTATGGTATGTCAAGAAGTTAAATCCAAAGGTCCACGCCATGCTGCACCTATTCAGGCTGCAGACATTCCTATTCGACCATTTCAGAAAATGGCGATAGACATAATTGGTCCATTTAAGATCAAATCTGCTAGAGGACATCAGTTTATCTTAACGTGTGTGGACATGTGCACACGTTGGCCAGAGGCCATTCCTCTGAAGAGCATTACTACTGCTGATATTGCAGATGCTCTTTGGCTAATATTTTCTCGTCTGGGATTCCCCGGAGAAATATTATCAGATCATAGCACCCAACTGATAGAATTTGCTAAACAGAAGGCAAGGCAATTTGCCAATAAGAAAAGAACCTTACGACAAATTTGTCCTGGTGACAAAGTATATGTTTTGCTACCTTGTAGGCAAAACAGACTTCTTATTTCTTGGAAAGGTCCATACGATATAATCTCGAAAATTTCCGATGTTGACTACATTGTCGATATTGATGGAAAGCATAAAACCTTCCACATCAATATGCTTACGGAATTCCATGAACGTCCGGATTATTTACAGCCGATTTTCCAGGCAACGGACGATTCACCAGTCCAACATGGTCATTACTCATCACTGTCTGTAATACAGGATGAGGAAACAAGTTTTTCGGATGTTAATCTTCCGCTTCCGATGATCCCACTACATTCTAGTGAATCCTGGAAAAATGTTACTGTTTCTCCCGATTTATCTCTAGGAAAACAGCGACAAGTTTCGGTTATGTTACAAACATTTCAGGATGTCCTTACTGACATTCCTGGACAAACTCATGTCATTGAACATGACATTATTCTAACTGACCATAATCCTATTAGAGTCAGACCTTATCCTATTCCTATACATTTTCAAGCACAGGTTGAGAAGGAATTGGATGAAATGATAGAGTTAAAAATAATTGAACCATCCACTTCTGCATATTCTTCGCCGATGGTTATTGTTCGGAAAAAAGACAATAACATACGTCTTTGCGTTGACTATCGCAAATTGAATCAAGTTACGAAGTTTGATGCTGAACCTATGCCTTTACTAGAAGAGCTACTTACTAGGCTTTCTAAATCTCATTTTTTCACTAAACTTGATTTGTCTAAAGGATATTGGCAAGTCCCTCTATCTGAACGCGCCAAACCTGTTACTGCTTTTTCTACGCCTAGAGGCCTTTTTCAATGGAATTTCATGCCTTTCGGCCTTATGAACGCACCAGCTACATTCGTACGCATGATGCGTCGAATCCTATCTTATCGGTCACATGTCATTGCGTACCTAGACGACATCTGTCTTTTCAGCGATACTTGGGAAGATCACTATTCGGGGTTAGTTGAGTTACTATCTACTCTACGCGAGTATAACCTGACAGCGAAACCCTCTAAAGCTTGTATTGGTTTTAGCGAAATTGCTTTCTTAGGTCACCGTGTCGGTCATGGTTTCCTGAAGACAGAGGACCATAATACAAGTAAAATACTTTACATTTCTATTCCTAAGACTAAAAAGCAAGTGCGAAGTCTCTTAGGTCTCATACAATTTTATGGACGATTCATTCCGAATCTATCCTCGATCATGGCACCTCTTTCTTCCTTGCTAAAGAAAGGGTCTCCTAATATAGTCCATTGGACTCAAGAATGTCAATCCTCTTTGGATAAGATCAAAACTATGTGTTCTACTGCAACTATTTTAGTGTTACCTACTAAAGATAAGACATTTGTTCTTCGTAGTGACGCTTCATCCACAGGGATTGGAGCGGCACTAATGCAAGAGTACTCTGGAACTCTGCATCCTGTGATATATATTTCTCGAAAACTAAATGCCGCAGAGAAGAATTACTCTGTCCTAGACCGTGAATTATTGGCTATGGTTTGGTCAATTCTTACACTTCAAAGATTTCTTCTTGGCGCGCATTTCATTGTAGAAACTGACCAGAAAGCTCTTACAGCTATTCAAAGTAAAAATCTGAAGAGCGCGAGATCAACGCGATACGCGATTGCTCTTCAGCCTTTTCATTTTTCGGTGCGAGCTATCCGTGGCTCAGAAAATGTGATGGCAGACATTTTGTCTAGATGCCCACATGATTCCACCTAACTGTTAGATCCTCAGGTTTAACTCTACTACAGTTTTTTTTCTCTCTATATTAAAATATGTACACATATGTAATGTATGATACATTGATTGTATCACTACTTAGCGGTTCATTGATGTATATTCACCGCCAGGTCTTTTTAATGTTTTCTTCTTTGGTAATCATGAACTTAAGATATCTAATATGGAATTATTGGATAAACTATTGGATAAATTGTGGCAGTGTTAGTAGTGTAGTAGGCGTTGGTGACACCTCTCTGGAAATATTTATACTTAGAGAAATACTTTCTCTGAGATCTTGAGATATATTCTCACTTGTCGTTTCATATAACGACTTAGCCTTACATTAGGCGTTATATTTGTTTGGAATGCTTATCATCTGCGCATTGTTATTCATGCGTTGTGAGCCAATTGTATGTTGCTCTTAGATGTATTTTAAAAAAAAAAGTTCCATTTTTTCCCCCGGGGGGTGTGGTAATCTGTTGTGCACATATTCTTTTGTATGGAATTATGCAACGCACGGATTACAGTAGGTAGGTAGGCATACAAATGTATTGTATGACTATTTGATATGAACAGTATTTATTTTGAAATGCTCTCATGGTCAAAGTTATATCACCCATGATTAATTCATACTTTTGTTGTATGGGCGATCTCTCTTGAATATCGATTTGGCGGATGGATCTAGACTCCGTTGATCTATTCTCTGTTCGGTCAGAAACAGATTATTCTTGCTTAGGTTTATGCAGGGATGTTTATGGTCCGAGTCTATGTTTACTCAGTGTCTGTTGGAGACGATTCGGTCTTATATCGGGTTATCTTTGTATGTCTATGTCGGACTATTTTTCCTTGTACTGTATTCTGGGGTCAGGTGCTTTTCGGCGCATGAAGATACGTTAGGGAGTTCTTCGGTGATGAAGGAGCCTGGCGGGAAGTCATGTCTGAGACCTGCCTAAAGTTTGTGATCTCTTTTTGATTATGGGAACGAAGATAGTTTCTTCTGGGATGGTTAAATCCATGAGTTCCCTAGTGTTCATTCCATAACGCGAGGAGAAGAGCGTTTCTGTGTTTGCTAGTGGTTTTTTCTATGACAAGGTAAAAAAACTGTTTACCAAACTTTTTCCATTCCTAGGCCTAATATGGGCGGACAGCTACATGAATTGAACCATGTCAGTATGTCGGAACGACATGTTATCTAGCAGCACTGATTATGTATATATGCAGCAACTATGAGGAAAGAATATGCTGAATGTTATAGAAACAGTTATGTTCATGAACTGAATCTTTATTGAAGCTTCATTGTGCATCGTTATCGTGAGCGAGGCTCACAAGACTAGAAGCCATTTTGGAATGCTATTTACTGTTGATCATTTACCAGAGAACAGGGACGCCTTTATTATCAGGTGATGATAAAGAGATCATACTTATGAAAGGAAAACCTACTATTGGTAGTTTAACGTTTTCTCAGGAAATAATGGCTGAACTGTATTTAACGGAATCTTCGCTAGAGTGCAAGTTACGTTTATGCTAAAGAGGTTCGGTCTAGGAACCAGGTTGGAACCTGGTATATATCCTTGACTTCCAACCGAGAGGGTATGAGTGCATTGCTTCCAGTTTGTCAACTCCATCGAACCATTTATGCATTCGCGTACTGACACTCATTGTAACACTCATTGTCAACAATACATTCTTGTCGGGGCCTCATTATGTTCCAGGACAAGGTGACCTGTTTATGACCAACACTGTGTCGAGTTTGAGTTGACCATTCATTCCATCTACCCCAATACAAGCCTTTATTAACGTGCTGCAAGAAACAAGCTTTATCACACATATAGGACTGTTTTTATTTCCACAGCATCATAGAGCTACGTGCAATTTGTTCTGGTAGTAATCTTTGTCAGATATATGAGATATATGGTATTTTGTTCAAGGCCGCTAGTACGCGTGATTGTTTAACAATCACTGGTTTTTTTTAGAAGCAGCAGAGTTTGAGCAAAGCTAAGGACCAATTTCTGACTTTACGTCTAGTTAATAACGTCCCTTACTCTTAACTGACTTCTAGAGTGGGCGAGTTTTGGTGGATTTATAATATAAGGGAAAAAATTTTTATCCTGCATTTTAATAAAAAAATTTTTATCCACCGTTAGTAATAGCAGTTTTTTCAGTATTAGACTGATCTACCATTTATTTGGCTTAGTCGTCTGTATTAGGAGCCTTGTGCCAGGTAATAACAGCGATAGATTAGATAACTGATAACGGGACAGGAGGTATCTCAGTGAAATAATAAATATTTTTGTTTGCTTGTTTTTTTTTCTCTTAAAGTTTTTCTCTCCTTTTCTTCTTTCTTTCACGGGTTAACGGCATTTAGTTATTAGCCATGGCTGAGAGAGCTAAACTTATAGCAATGCTAAGAGAGGAAGCAAAGGAAACAGGACTGCAAGGAGAAGAGGTTACTGCTTTTGTCAACGAAGAACTTGACATATATGACGCGGAGAAGAAGGAAGCCGAAGCTAGAGAGAAAGAGAATGCAGCACAAGAAAGAGCGGAGAAGAAAGAAGCGGAAGACCGTCAATTGGAACAGAAGAAAATGGAGGCAGAGATAGAAGCTCGCAGGACAAAACAGGGGTTAGACGTGCTTGGCCCAATCGACTTTATAAAGCGTTTAGTATATGTGCCTCTGTTTGAGACTGTTTCTAATTATATCTACCCACAAACCATCCAAAACGTCATTTCCGACTGCAAGTACATTCTTTTAAATACCACACGTGTTTAAGAGTGAACGTGTTTCTGTTTTGAGATATTTATTTTAAAACACACTGGGGTGGTCATTTTTGCTTGGACCAAACCCACTTTTTTGCTTGGGACTGAAAGAGTTAAGAAACCTTTTATACTGCTGGTCGACGCATCGGGTCAAGGCATCGGGTCAACTCTGCTACAAGCAGATGACAATGATCCGAACGTGTTATTCCCAGTCGCTTATGGCAGCCGAACATTGAACACAGCAGAACAGAACTATTCCACAGTAGAGAGAGAATGTCTAACACTCGTGAGTGGTATCAGGAAACATCACGAGTAACTTTACGGAGTTTCATTTACAGTGCAGACGGACTATGCCCCACTGGCTTTTCTGGGAGCGAATAAGGAATTCAACGCGAGGATTATGCGGTGGCGTTGCTCCTAAGTGTATATGCTTTCAAAGTAGAATAGATACCAGGAAAACAAAACGTAGGAGCAGACTTTATGAGTAGAAACTGGAGCAGTAAGGAAGAAAAGGAAAGTGAAGATAGCAATCACTCGCAAGATACGGATAACAGCAGCGCTATATTCATAGAGGAGACATAAAGGATTTCATGTCTTCAAGCCCGGACGAAATGTCACAGATGGAAATAGTGCAGCAGTGATCATCCACTTTTGCCCCTCCCCATCTAGTTTATTTTTTGCTACAGGAACGCCGGAATCACTAGTGTAATTAACATGTGAGCCGTTTGGCAATTAAGCACGGTGGAACAGAGAGAGCGCGGAGCATTGCATAATAGATTTTTTGATCAGGGGCGATGTTAAGTCTGAGACGGACCTTGAATTGTAAAACTTTCAGGGGAATTAATTGCGTAGCTGATATTCGGAAAGGCGGAGAAAATGAAAGTGAAGCCAGAGAGGTTGTCGGCGGCAGAGATGGTAAAATTACCTTTGATTCAAGAATCGAACGGCAAATGGGCTCGGGTCTGGCAGTACGTGTGACTTTCGCATTAAAGAGCGATAGAACGGAATTTACGGATATATACCATGTCTCTCCGATAGCCATGATCGGCTGTTCAGAAATCTATCTGAAATTCACTAGCTCGATATCTTAGATTTCTCGTACAGAGTGAAAATTATTAGATTTTCGTGGAGTGTTTCATTTTTCTGATTGCGGTAATTTATATACTAGCCTTTAAGTGATTTAGTGTGTTTAAAGTTTCATTATATTTCACTGAGATTTTCTGTGCTAATTAAATAACTTACAGCTAAATCTTTTTCAGCCATAAAGTGAATTTAATTACTCGCTATTTCCCAGTAAGATATGTTTTAAATTGACTAGTACATACATTAAATAACTGTCTACTGACGGTATATATTATTTACTTCTATCCATTTTATGTAATTTTTTTAATGACTAGTGTTCATATCACGCGTTAAAAAACGATAGGATAAGCTAGACACGTGTGTTTTAAATCTAATTTATAACGGAGTGGTGAAGAGGTTCTATTTTAACACGTGTTAGATATGATATTGATAATTTGGTTAAATGTTTATATTTTCTTTCCTAAAATCTAGGCTGATCAACCCGAGTACTAGCGGTTTTTTTAATGGCCATATGAACTTATGATCAAACGAACTTATAATATTATAAGCATCCAGGGATATTTAATATTGATGAGCTTCTTGCTGTGAGCTATGTGGTCCAATTTTCCTAATTTTTCATGAGATAAACCAGAATAGAACCATTAAATTATAATATTAACTGGACCAGAACTATTACCAGTTTTACTTATATCAATCTCATCAGCCAACTGTGGCGAAATATATTGTCAGCAACATTTGTGTAACTTAACCTAGCGTCTCAGCCACCTGAGGCTAAACAACATAGGAACTATATATGTTCTATTCATCCACGTCGGCGATCACCACGCATGAACCTTACTCCAATCAACTGAAGGCATAGATAACTTATTGTATCCAGGACAAATTAAATCACCGACTCTAGCGACTCCCGTGAAATTTGCAGTCAGCAACTACGGCGAGTCTGGGGCTGGATTTGGCAAAATTTAAATTTGACACTAAATAGTCTTATTACTTATTAGTGTATTTCCTTGGAATGCCTGCAACAACTACTGGGGTAAGCAAAAGCATGAGAGTGGCCACTGAATGGGTGTGAATTGAATGAACGGAGAAAGAAACTTATGTCTTTTGTAAACATCATATACGTATGTGGTTTCTACTTTCTTTTTATCTCACTAATCTGAGTAGTCACGGGACAGATTACATTAGGAACCTATTCTTTACCTATACTGACTATTTCATAACCTATTGTTAACTTTTGATCTTTTGGGTTAATTAACCTCTGTTGGGATCGTCGTTTCTTTTCCTTTACCAGAGGGTGAGAACCTATTTGATTAATTTCTTCTGTTGCAATTTTTGTCTGTAAACCATGATCTAGTAATGTATATGCTTATTGTTGTGATCTTCTATTGATAATAAACTTTATTTAAACCTTTAGTTATCGTTGTAGTGGGTTTGATGGTATTGTATGATGGTGATATTACTAAATGTAATGTATGAGGCCAGCTGTGAAGGCTCCTGAGATAAAATGTTGTTGTGAATTGTCAGAAGGCCTTTCTTGCTACCACTACGACCTCACACTCAATTTTTTTTTCCTTAATGAATGTGGCTATGTAAAATGTCTAGGGTAATGATATGTAATGTGGTGTGATAGTTATAGATACACCCACAGATATTTAAGCAGACTAATAATATTTAACAAATATTATAATACACTGAACTAACTCAAGAGTGTAAAATTTTTGATAGAATTATATTACATTTATTTGTTCTGGATCAGGTTTTATGTTGACCAGAACTTTTTTTAAAAAAAGATTTAAAATTTATGAAAGAAATGCATGGAATGTTACATAATAAATGCCAGAGTGTACATATATAAGTACTAGACTAGTTAGTTTTATTAAAATGTTCTAGTAGTCATCTACTTGGGAGGATAGTTAATGCTTGTGCTGTTGGGGTGGCCTCATCACACCTGTCTATATTGACTACACAGTGTCCAGTAAATTGCAGGAATTTTATGGGGTATTAGTAACTAAAAGGCGTTGGTGAACTTCCAGCAGACCAGAGGCTCACTCATCTTGCATATGTAGCTCTGGTGCTGAAATCTGGTGGTCCCACCTCTCCGTGCTGGCGGGCGATAATAGTGGTCTCTGTCACAACGTACTGCACAGATACACTCGAGTAAAATCACCAACTGAATGGACACCGCCTTGTTCACAACTGAAACTCACAGCTCTGCAATCAAAGTATTGGCTATGTGTCAAAATTCTATTCTCTACCCACGTCTGGACACAACACGGACACAACAACCACATCATACAGACAGGTCAGATCTCTCTGACCAAACAGCACATTTACCATGGTGGTTTTACATCAGATAGGTCCTCCCAGACTATAGATTCTGAAAAATATTTATTAGTTTCCTTCCCTAAAAGTGGATAGGTAATATGTTTCATTATTCTCAACACTTGATCTGTCTTTCCTAACCCTTGTTGGAGTTTATGTATATTGTTGGTCCCTAGACCCTGACTTGGGCGGGGGGTCTAGAGCAAATCCCTACTTGTTTGTAAGGCTAGATTTCGATATGGCAGTATCAAATCACTCGAACATTAAACAATATTCAAAATATACAAAGAAATAATTTCAATCTTACCAGATTATGAATAAAGAACACAGAAATGCTAGCAAAACTCAGCTGAGCTGCTGGCTATAGTATGGCGTCCCTGAACTTATTTCACTTTCTTTCATTTGGAAATCACCACACTTTAAAATACTGTGTCTATCATCGAACAACTATTGAGGAATGGCCCCACTTGCGCGTCTGAGCGCCGATAAAATGATTGTCTGTGGCCAATCACTGCCTAGGTTTATTTCAAATTCAAATTTCCTACCCTAAAGTCATTTCAGTCATGCTTCAGTCAAGTATGGATGTTTATCTGTTAGTCTGTCCGTCTCTACTTGTTTTTTTTTCAAAACGTACTTGATTTTTGAACCAACCTTTCTCTCCCCTCCAAAATTTTGTCGTTAAAAGTTATATTTAGACACAGCTCCCACCAATGTCCCTTCGCTTCCCTACTAAGTAGATTTGAACACCTGCATCTCGAGGTCGTGTTTTTTTGTGTGCAAATAGCGACACTTTTTATTCCATACAGTCTGTCGTTGATGTGAACAACACTGTCTTTTGTCATTATCTTCAATATTATCTATCCGTCTGTAAAATTAAGAACATATTAGTTCACTGCTCAGAATGGGCCATCCGGCCAGCTAATTTTTATATTCCTAACATTAATATTACGAAAAAGTTACTTTTTAATTTTTGTAATATTCCAAACATCTGCGTTCTGCCGATGAATTCAAATCAAAGGCTTGGTATCGCAAAAGCGACCAATAAATGACTGTGGCGTAACATATCCAAGGTCCCTTCTGTCGAGTTCCTTGCTTTATGTCAACTTGGGAAACGTGACTTTTCTCCGTTTCCCCCCCAATTGCGTCTCCTTAGCCTTTCTAGTCTCACGCAATCTTTCCAGTCATATTTTTTTCCTTTTATCCGCCGTTCCCCTCCTGTCTAGCAAGTCAATTTTTATGGAGGGTGATGACCCGCGGTCTGGGCGATCATGTACTATCAGCAGCCTACGCATTATGTTTTTATCCTTACATGTTATCTTTGGAGGTATTTTACCGTTGTATCTCTGTCAATTTCACTACACATCTCCCCACTTGAAAACATGCCTATGGCAAGTTCCAAAACCAGCAATACACATAGGTAAAATTACTCCTCACGTCTGCCGCTACTCTAATTACGCAGTTTGAGAATCGGCTTGCTAGTGAGTTTTTCCTTTAACTCTTGGAACGCTAGTTCACATTGTGCAGTCCAAATAATTTTATCTGGAAGTCCCTTGCGAGTCAGATCAGTCAGAGGAGCACAAATAGCGTTAAAATTCTTGATGTATTTCTGATAAAATCCGCATAACGACACAAATGATCGCACGTCCTTTTTTGTTTGCGGCCTAGGTGCTCTCTGCAGTTTTTCCAAGTTCTTAGGATCAGGGGTCATATTACCCTGATATACAGTGTGTCCCAAGAATTCCAACTCTTTGCATCCAATACAACATTTTGTGGGCCTAGCAGTTAAGTTCGCCTCCCGAAGTCTATCAAACAACATCTCCAGAGCTTCAATGTGTTCTTCAAATGTCTCTGTGGCGACGAGAATATCATCCATGAAATTCGTGATACATGGGTTATTCAGGGGATCCAACAATTTGCGCATCATCCTTGAAAACACACTCGGAGCATTTTTCAGTCCGAATGGTAGCATATTGAATTCATAATGTCCATCCGAAGTGCTAAAAGCCAAATAAGGTCTCACTTCAGGCTTCACTGGGATCTGGTAATAGCCTTTACTAAGATCCACCTTTGAAAAGTATTTTGCCTTGTTCAGTCTGGCAAATAACTGTTTTGTGTCTGGTAATGGATCCACTTGTCCTTCTGTGACAGCATTCAGTTTCCTGTAATCTATGCACAGTCTGTGTTCCCCAGACGGTTTTCTCAACAAAACGACACTAGAACTAAAAGATGATTCACTGTGCGAAATAATCCCCTCCTTCAACAAATACTCTATTTCTTCCTTCAATGCCTTCCCTTCGCGAACGGAATAGAATAGGCTCTCATACAGATTGGGTTTGAGTCTACCAGTTTCATGTCATACTGTAGCAAATTTGTATGGCCTGGTTTATCTGTTAATACATCTGTATGTTCCTCCAGAACTTGTTGAACTCTCTCCCTCTGGTTTTTAGTCAGGTGCTTACTGACTTTTACCTGTGCTGCGGTTTCACAAGGATGTAATGGGTATTCATGTGAGGTGAGTGGTTCTTTTTGCATCTGGGTTGCAATAGCCAAGGTCAATAAGGGGGTGCTTTCCTGGAGTGGTCTGTCCAGATACTTCTTTAACAGGTTTACATGATAAACTTTCTCCTTCCCCTTTTTGTCAATTTTATAGTTTGTTCTAGACACCTTCTCTAGAACCGTATATGGACATTGCCAACCAATTTGTAATTTATTCTGGCTTCCGGGTAGTAGAAGCAGCACCTTCTCTCCGACTGCCAGTTCCCTGTCCTTTGCCTTCCTATTAAAATATGCTGCATGTTTCTTCCTGGCTTGCTTCAAATTATCATTTGCCAGTTTCCATCCAGCTTTCAAACGAGTGGTCAGTTCGTTCACGTATTGATACGATGAGGTAACAGTCTCTTCCGCCTTCTCATCTGTCCAGGTCCTTAATAGAGCTTCTAATGGACCTTTTATTGGCCTCCCAAATAGCAGAGTTGCGGGAGCCATCCCGGTTGAACTATGTGGTACCTCCCGGTACGCAAACAATGCGGCGGGCAGGAATTGATCCCACAGATCCGGTTTTTCGTGTGCCAGCTTTCTCAGGATAGAAATGAGAGTCCCGTTGAACCTCTCTACCTGGCCGTTCCCTTGTGGATGGTACGGACTACAATGAAAGTGTCTGGCTTGAAATAGCTTAAAAACTTCTTCCGTTAGTTTCCCCTTGAACTGAGAACCATTATCCGTCAAGATTTGATGCGGGAATCCTAATCGGGTAAATATTGTAAGTAGTGCCTCTGCTACATGTTTTGAATCAATTGATGGCAGGGCTACCGCCTCTCCCCACATAGAACAAGTGTCCACCAGAGTAAGGATGTAACTGTTCCTCCTCTTGGTCCGAGTGAGAGGTCCTACAATATCCACTGCAACCCTCTCAAAAGGTGTTCCCACTATGGGCATTTCCCCTAGAGTTGCAGGAGCAGTCCAGTGCTTTGGAGCTACCCTTTGACATTCTGGGCAGGATTTGACATATCTTTTTATATCCTCCGTTATCCCTGGCCAGAAGTAATGACAAGCTATACGCTGTCCTGTGGCGCTGATCCCCATGTGACCACTGAAGGGAATCGCATGCCCGAGTTCCATCACTTTATCTCTATATGAAGTGGGAAGAACCAGCTGGTTGTGACCATTTGTTCCAGTTCCGGCCTTCCTGTATAAGAGTTTGTTCTTCATGAAATATTCCCCCTTGCTCGGAGGTGTGTGGCATTTGGGCAATTTTTTAAAACAGGGCTTGAGTGTCCTATCCTCAGCCTGCGCCTTCCTCATCTCCTCTGGATGAGCATTTATAGGTTCACCTTCTTCCTCCTTCTTCTGTGACCTGGTCTGCACTGTCGCCATGATCACAGGTTTCTCGGGATTCCCCAAGAAGACGTATCTACACCCCAATATCAGAGGGTAGATTGGTTCATCTATCACTGCTGCTCTGATTTCTCCCTCCACATAGCGAGTTTTCACCGTTATCCTTGCGATGGGAAGTGTCATGAGTGGTATGTCCTTAGTCGCCCCTTGTATTTCCACTGTTTCTGTGGTATACTGACTTGGGTCCACTAGGCTAGACTTCACAACTGAATCATAATCCAAACCTGTATCATAAAGGCACCTTATGGTGACCCCATTACAAATAACATCCTCACAAACTGGGGGGTGATAAGGTTCCTGTTGTCCATTAGGATTAACCTTTAATCTTCGCGTCCCCGACTTCATTGCAGCAATGTTTGAAGGTTTCCTTCTACAAAATTCGGTGTTATGGTTATCCTTCTTGCACCATTTACACCATCTTTTTCCTTGGTTCAACGGTTTTCTTTCATTGAACTTTTGGTCATTGAACTGTGAGTTTCTGTCGCGATAGTCATTTCTTGGCCGCTCAAAGTTTGTCCTACCTTTATTTCCCTGCTCTCTATTATCAAATTTATTAAATTGCTGTGGAGCTTTAAAATTGTCTATGTGCTTCTTTTTAGCACCACTTACCTCTGCCTGAGCTGCCTGATACCTCTCAGCAACATTTAAAATTTCCCCCAACTTCTCTGCACCTTGTTCCATGAGAAATTTTCTCATGTCTGGAGCCATGGACTCTCTCAATTGCTCAATCATGATCATTTCTTTAAGATCTTGGGTCTTCCCCAGAGCCGTCCATTTCTCCAAATAGGTTTCTAGTCTAGCAGAGAATTGGTGGTATGTCTCCCCAGACAACAGTTTGGCATTTCTAAATTTCTTACGATAAAATTCACCATTCTTCTCGTACCTTAATAACAAAGCCTGCTTTAACATGTCATAATTGTCTTGGTCTTCCCTGTTCATTTTGGCAAATACTTCATAAGAAGTACCTCTCAATCCCTGTGATAGCTTTAAACTCCACCTCTCTCTCTCTAACCCATATGTAGTAGCTAATAACTCAAAACGTCCTAGGTACCCCTCTATGTCATCGTCTTTTTCAACAAAATGGTCTAAATGAAACCCCATAGCTGAGTTTGAGGCTCCCAGACTGGGCGTAGCATCTGAGGCAAAAGGGCTGGCACCATTTTCAGGAGCCGGGCCTTGTAATTCCAGCTCCCTTAGTCGTAATTCGTGCTCCCTTTGCAACCTTCTATCTTCTGCCTCCCTTTCGGCAGTCAACCTTTTTTCTTCTGCCTCCCTTTGCTGTCGTTTTTCTTCTGCCTCCCTTTGCTGTCGTTTTTCTTCTGCCTCCCTTTCGGCAGTCAACCTTTTTTCTTCTGCCTCCCTTTGCTGTCGTTTTTCTTCTGCCTCAATCTGCAGCCTCTTAATTTCTCTATCAGCCTCAATTTGTAACCTCTTCTCTTCAGCTACCTTTCTATCTTCCCTTTCAATATATTTATCACATTCAGCCGTTACATATTGAATTAAAATCTGACCATCCATTCCCATCTCCTTTGCGGTCAGCACAGCAGCTGATCGGAATTTTGCTAGCTCCGCCATACTTTTCAGACAATATAATAATATACAAGCTAAATCTCTAACCAGTAAATACACTAAGTACTTCTTATGACTATAGTCTAACTAATTCTAACTAACCAGTTAACTAATTAATTATCACTGGCTGTGAAGATTCACCAACTTTTATCTGCAGGGACACTTTTAATTTTAAAGGGAATTTCACAATTTTTTTTTTCCCTAATTTTATTTCTCCAACCAGGAGATCCTAATATTACTGTTGGGCTAATTATCCCTGGACAAGACCCCAATGTATGTAGTGGGTTTGATGGTATTGTATGATGGTGATATTACTAAATGTAATGTATGAGGCCAGCTGTGAAGGCTCCTGAGATAAAATGTAGTTGTGAATTGTCAGAAGGCCTTTCTTGCTACCACTACGACCTCACACTCAATTTTTTTTTCCTTAATGAATGTGGCTATGTAAAATGTCTAGGGTAATGATATGTAATGTGGTGTGATAGTTATAGATACACCCACAGATATTTAAGCAGACTAATAATATTTAACAAATATTATAATACACTGAACTAACTCAAGAGTGTAAAATTTTTGATAGAATTATATTACATTTATTTGTTCTGGATCAGGTTTTATGTTGACCAGAACTTTTTTTTAAAAAAAAGATTTAAAATTTATGAAAGAAATGCATGGAATGTTACATAATAAATGCAAGAGTGTACATATATAAGTACTAGACTAGTTAGTTTTATTAAAATGTTCTAGTAGTCATCTACTTGGGAGGATAGTTAATGCTTGTGCTGTTGGGGTGGCCTCATCACACCTGTCTATATTGACTACACAGTGTCCAGTAAATTGCAGGAATTTTATGGGGTATTAGTAACTAAAAGGCGTTGGTGAACTTCCAGCAGACCAGAGGCTCACTCATCTTGCATATGTAGCTCTGGTGCTGAAATCTGGTGGTCCCACCTCTCCGTGCTGGCGGGCAATAATAGTGGTCTCTGTCACAACGTACTGCACAGATACACTCGAGTAAAATCACCAACTGAATGGACACCGCCTTGTTCACAACTGAAACTCACAGCTCTGCAATCAAAGTATTGGCTATGTGTCAAAATTCTATTCTCTACCCACGTCTGGACACAACACGGACACAACAACCACATCATACAGACAGGTCAGATCTCTCTGACCAAACAGCACATTTACCATGGTGGTTTTACATCAGATAGGTCCTCCCAGACTATAGATTCTGAAAAATATTTATTAGTTTCCTTCCCTAAAAGTGGATAGGTAATATGTTTCATTATTCTCAACACTTGATCTGTCTTTCCTAACCCTTGCTGGAGTTTATGTATATTGTTGGTCCCTAGACCCTGACTTGGGCGGGGGGTCTAGAGCAAATCCCTACTTGTTTGTAAGGCTAGATTATGATATGGCAGTATCAAATCACTCGAACATTAAACAATATTCAAAATATACAAAGAAATAATTTCAATCTTACCAGATTATGAATAAAGAACACAGAAATGCTAGCAAAACTCAGCTGAGCTGCTGGCTATAGTATGGCGTCCCTGAACTTATTTCACTTTCTTTCATTTGGAAATCACCACACTTTAAAATACTGTGTCTATCATCGAACAACTATTGAGGAATGGCCCCACTTGCGCGTCTGAGCGCCGATAAAATGATTGTCTGTGGCCAATCACTGCCTAGGTTTATTTCAAATTCAAATTTCCTACCCTAAAGTCATTTCAGTCATGCTTCAGTCAAGTATGGATGTTTATCTGTTAGTCTGTCCGTCTCTACTTGTTTTTTTTTTTTCAAAAACGTACTTGATTTTTGAACCAACCTTTCTCTCCCCTCCAAAATTTTGTCGTTAAAAGTTATATTTAGACACAGCTCCCACCAATGTCCCTTCGCTTCCCTACTAAGTAGATTTGAACACCTGCGTCTCGAGGTCGTGTTTTTTTTTTGTGCAAATAGCGACACTTTTTATTCCATACAGTCTGTCGTTGATGTGAACAACACTGTCTTTTGTCATTATCTTCAATATTATCTATCCGTCTGTAAAATTAAGAACATATTAGTTCACTGCTCAGAATGGGCCATCCGGCCAGCTAATTTTTATATTCCTAACATTAATATTACGAAAAAGTTACTTTTTAATTTTTGTAATATTCCAAACATCTGCGTTCTGCCGATGAATTCAAATCAAAGGCTTGGTATCGCAAAAGCGACCAATAAATGACTGTGGCGTAACATATCCAAGGTCCCTTCTGTCGAGTTCCTTGCTTTATGTCAACTTGGGAAACGTGCCTTTTCTCCGTTCCCCTCCTGTCTAGCAAGTCAATTTTTATGGAGGGTGATGACCCGCGGTCTGGGCGATCATGTACTATCAGCAGCCTACGCATTATGTTTTTATCCTTACATGTTATCTTTGGAGGTATTTTACCGTTGTATCTCTGTCAATTTCACTACAATCGTGTCGGTCAACCACTATCCATTATATGTTATTCATAGTTTGCTTTCTCGTTCGTGCGTATTTGTCACAGAATTGTGTGCATGTGAGTGCAGTGTAACTTGTATTTTCGTACAAGGAGAGAAAGTGCGTCTGATTTAATTAGTCGTCCAGATAGGCTGGATTAGATAAATTATAGTTCTATCCAGAGACTGTCCTTTCTCTTACACGACCACCTCGTGATAAAACTATTTCTTACCCCTTACTTTCACATAGTTATCACTATCACCTCTGCTCAGACAGGGCTATAAACATTTATTACCTATCTGATAAAATCTACGACAGTTGCCCTGATTGCTAAATTCATGGTGATATCACGAGAAGAAAGAAGACATCAGATTAAGCTGGGAGAACAGGTCTTAGAGCAGGTCGACCACTTTAAATATCTCGGAGCTATCATAGACCGAAAGGGAGGCATCAAAGAAGAGTTAGCCACTAGAAAAGCTGCAGCTGGGAGACTTTGGCAGGCCATAAATTGATTTCACAAAAGCCTTCGATCGAGTCTGGCATGAAGGTTTATGGCAAATAATGAGAAAATTTTATTTTGATACCAACATCATAGATATCATTGAAGCACTATACAAGGACGCAAGCAGTGCTGTTTTTGCAAGCAATGACATTGGAGAATTTTTCAAAACAACTGTAGGAGTTCGCCAGGGATGTATCCTGTCACCAGTGCTCTTTAACATTTATCTAGAACATATTATGCAGGAGGCTCTCTACGATTATAAATCAACCATATCGATTGGAGGCCGACCTCTGTGTAATCTACGTTTTGCTGATGATATTGATCTGATAGCTGGAACAGAATCAAAACTTCAAGACCTTACCTCTAGACTGGAGAAAGTAACAAGAACATATGGGATGGAAATTAATATAGAAAAAAGCAAGATATTGGTGAATAGCCATAAGAAACATGTTCCGACCAACATTACGTTAAATGGGCAAACGTTAGAAGAAGTTAACACCTTTAAATATCTCGGGTCCACTATATGTAGTGATGGAAGATCAAATAAAGAAATCAAGACAAGACTTGAGATGGCCTCAGCTGCCATGACAAGGTTGAATGTGATCTGGAAAAGTAACATCAGTTTTCCTGTGAAGATCAAATTATACAAATCACTTGTATTATCTATTCTCTTGTATGGGTGTGAGGGCTGGACACTCACTGCAGATACGGAGCGAAGGATTCAGGCTTTCGAGCATAAATGTTATAGAAGAATTTTGCGCATTTGCTATAAAGAGCACAAAACAAATGTCTATGTTAGAGAGAAGATAAACACCTATGCAGGCCATCAAGAACCACTTTTGTCAATAGTGAAACGTCGAAAGCTTGCCTGGTTTGGGCATGTAACTCGTCATGACTCCCTTTCGAAAACGATCCTCCAGGGAACAGTCGAAGGTAAACGGAGAAGAGGAAGGCAAAGAAAATCCTGGGCTGATAACATCAAAGAATGGGCAGGACACGGTTTCTCCACACTTGTACGCATTGCTGAGAATAGAGAGCAGTGGAGGACCCTGTCTGCTGATGCTTCCACCATGGCACCCCTACGACCCATGACGGGTTATGGGTTGAGATGAGATGATGAAATTGAGGATTCCTCAGCAAGAGAGAGGTTGGTAAGAAAACAAAGATGGATGTATTCTGCTCCACCTATGTCCCAGTCTTGACATATGGATACGAGTCATGGGCAATGACTACAACCCACAAAAGCCATATCCAAACCTCAGAAATAAGGTATCTGAGGAAGGTGGTTGAAGTAACAAGAAGAGACGTGGTCCGCAACCAGACGATACGTCAAGGCCTAAAATCCCACCCCCTGCAGACCCAAGTAGAACAGTCCCAACTAAGATGATTTGGCCATGTCTGCAGAATTGGAAAAGATCGGCTACCACGACAAGCATGGGAAACAAAGAGCCAGGGATCCAGACCCCCAGGACGACCCAGAGTTCGCTGGGAGGACAACATTAGACAATCTTTGAAGGAACGAGGAGTATAATGGAACCAGGCCAGGAGGAAGACAGCCGATAGGATAGTCTGGCGCTCTCTCTTCCAAACCTCTACACCTCACGGTAGAAGGGGAACGACTAAGTAAGTAAATAAGTAAGAAGTATAAATGTCACAAACTTACAAAAAACATGATTAGTAAGTTTAATTATATATATGATTTTTAACTTTTCTTTAATTTGGTTAATTTTGAATAATAAATTTAATTTTAATTAATTTGTTTGTTTGTTTCAGTATCTGTGATTGAAGTTGGTTAGCTGAAAACACGTCTACAACAGTGTGGTGAGGTGAATAAAAAGGGAAGTCAAAGGCATCAAATTGGACCTTCAACTTAGTGAAATGCAGAAGTGGTAGGATAGACAGGCTCACCGAGTTTGATTTTTGAGTGACATACGACAGCCCAGATACAGGCAGGGTATTTGTCTTTTTTTAGCCGAATTCCACAAATCTGGCTTTTTTAAAAATTGTTTGGCGTAAAAAAAACTTGTTTGGCTTTTTTGGCGATTTTCTGGCTATTCTTCAACATTGGTTGGCGTCGAAAATTTGGTTTTTTGGTGTTTGTTTTTTGTATTTGGCTTTTTAAAATAATTGGTTGGCGTGAAAAAAAAATTCGTTTAGCTTTTATGGTGCTTTTTTTTTTTTTTTTTTTTTTGCTTGTTTATTTTTTACATGCTAAAATTGCTTGCACTGAGAGAAGTATGCTCGTATTCAATTATATCAAAGAAATGCAAAACATAACGAATGAAGCTAATATAAATTGCAAACCCTTATCTACAATCATATTGACATCTAGGCTACCGTTTCAATCCCCTTAAAAAATATGACCTACTGATTATTAGCATTTTTTATATTTCGTTGTAAACTGGGAAGGTATGTGTTTGTGGCAGGGTAGCCATGAAAGTCTAACAAACTGAATAGGTTTTACATCAGATGGTGCGTAAACTAGGGTTGTTTGTAATAAGTAAGTGTGGTCTAGATTGAAAGATGTGTCCTCACTGTGTGCAAATGAAATGTATCTACCATTCACTGGCTTTGTGCATTCAACACGC
The DNA here is from genome assembly GCA_024509875.1 of Oreohelix idahoensis. Taxonomy (NCBI): domain Eukaryota; kingdom Metazoa; phylum Mollusca; class Gastropoda; order Stylommatophora; family Oreohelicidae; genus Oreohelix; species Oreohelix idahoensis. The sequence goes on from JAMPIV010004753.1 coordinate 194,600, forward strand.
AGTTTCCACCATTAACTGGCTTTGTGCATTCAACATGCAGTTTCCATACTACCATCGCATATCGGATTTTATTTATCAGAAATACGTCACTGGTTTCACCAAAGTGAGTTGAGACGACAATCGTATAAAGAATTGTTTTACGTTATGAACACAGATACAGAATCTGAACCTGCTCGAGCTGCTCATCTCCCATTTGAAAAACCATCATCTACTAGGTGGCTCGTGCGAAAAAAAGTTATGTTTAATATTTTGATGAGCTGGGATGCGCTAAAGGCTTATTTCACTTCTGCTGAGAACTGCTTTTAAAGGAAATTTTGTCAGACCACACCAACTGCTTGTGTTTTGTGTTTGCTACACCTGCTGTACAAGAATTTTGAAGATTGAATGTTCGTTTTCAGCACAACAAAACTGATCCACTCAGTCTGTACCAAGAACTATTCTTGCACCAGAATAGTTTTCAGATAAGAATATGCGAGGATCAGAGAAAAAGCATTCATCAAGTTCATTTTGGTGTTAAGTTCTTAACAGAATGGAATAGTTTCCTACAGCAGAACATGGGCGTTGAGGTCCATCAAGAAATAGAAAATGTCAAGGCAAGATGTTTCTCATTGCAAGAAGAACCTCTCTGTCAAGTTAGAAGTAGACTTCCCTCAGCTAGAGATACTTTTTAAGGCCTGTCAAAACTGAACACTGTGACAATTTTGAACCAGCCTTCAAGGCCTCCATTTTAAGAGTTACCTTTTATACTCATGGCAGAAAACAACATCATCACATTAGAAAAACAATACAGAAAAAACTTTTGTTGATTGAAGAGAAGAACTACATTTTAAGAAAGATGGACTCTGTAGCGCAAGGTTTTGTAAGTGTAATATAAGTAGCAGATACTGAAAGAACAGAAATAGTATTCTGTCTTGAAATGAGTAAAGTCCCAGTGTAGTAGAAGAACACTGGTATCACAGGATAGTTACGGCTGTGAAGGTATCTGCTTCAGAAAGTATTCAGAGTAAAGTCAGACCCTAAAGTACCCCTTAGCTAAGTAACTACCTATGATAATCCAACAATTCAAAAAACTTCAAACTGTAACAATATAAACGTAATAAGTCAGTTGAATACAATTGTGTGAATTTAATATGTACATCTATCTTTTCCTTGTGCTGAATAATGAACGGATGATGATGATGGAAATCAATGAATAAAATAGTTTACACAATCTGAATATTTGGTGATTTTATAATTCAAATTAGTTATTAACTAAAAAAAGTCTTTCCTTAAAATTGTTGAAAACAAAGTTCCTCTAATGTTCATTAATCTAGTCTGTTGGCTATGCTAACAGACTAATGTTTGTCATCATTAACTGTCCTGGTTTTCTCTCATTTCGTTGCATGAATTGACACATATACTGGTACTCAGCTTTTGAGTTAATTGACTGTCTTTGCTTGACTGCACAGAATTTTCAGGGTAGACCTCCCTCTAGACCACCAACAACTGATGGGGACTGAGGATGAACTCCGGATTACAACAACAGAGGCTCCTGTAGTATTTCAGGTAGCGCAGATTTATCATAGCTCTTAGACCTCTGATTTCTGATGACACATCTGAACCTGTAGACAATAGTGGATATGTCGCTAGCTTTTGCTCATGCAACACACAAGCATGAGATGAGTGAGTTTCAGATGTATGCAAGTAATGAATGAAACATGGATCAGTCTGATTAGCAAAAGGGAGACAAGACATGTGTCTACCTGCAGAACATTTTAAAAAAAAAAAGATAATACATACACATAATATATTTTGTACATAGGCATGATGCTTCCTTTGCCTTTCACAATATGGAGTGCCAAGTCTCTGGTCCCTATATAATACTGTAACTGACCCCTCCACATAAATATCCTGATAATTCTGGTAGGTATCAAATTCCTTTTACATATTCTCCACTAAAGTGCAGTTCAGTCCTCTGGTCTGATCCTCTCAAAAATCTATTGATTTAAGTTGTAATAAAAACAAATTAATTAATCATAAACCTTCATACCCTCTTTTGAAGGGCCAACCTTTACAAAGGATATTACAAAGTCCAGAAAAGACATAGTTTGGTGAAGACTGAGCTCTGCCCGGCAACAGATGGGGAAGGTTTCAGCCTTGACTAGCTTCTCTCTATCCGCCTTGTCTTCCTGACTTCTTCTGTGCATGTGTGATTTGAATTTTTCTTTTTTTTTGCCTTCTTCTGACAAGGCGCGTTCCTTTCAACCTATTTGGTTATATCAGGGTGCATTTATCATCCAAAAAAGTCAACTCTGTTGACTGCTACCCTGATTAGCGTTGATAGATACTAAGTCATGAAAAGGACCAACATTATCTATCTGCTAGCATAAAGCCCTGAAAAGGACTCGCCAGCTGCGCCAACGCCCGAGCTAGTCTGAGTTGTGTGTGATTTGAAAACTCCGCTGCCTCTATTTATGATCTGACATCAGGCGTACGATAAAGCAAGGTCCTACAGTCTGTTTCGGTCCCGCGTTTTTGAGCAGTCTCAAGTGAAAGTGTGCAAACGGAGTGTCAGACATCTTTTTAGTGTAACTAAACCCGTTTGTCCATGACTTTTTAATATATCTCCTTCAATTATCCAGACTTTGAGCTTTCTATCCATAAGTATTTGGCTATGATTGGTTATAGTATAGATTATTTAAAAATTTTAAAGCCGCTCAACATATCTGTATTTGTTATGCTGACGCCTTAAATTTCACTTTTCACCGTAAATACTTCTTCCATCCATTTTTCTGTGGCATGCATAAAGTTGGAATTGTCCTTTGATAAGTGAACTATTGTCTATCACTCTCTGACACTGCATAACCATACACGAGTCCTAATTCCATTTCAGAAATTTTACACTTCATTCGCCATAGTAAAACGCCATAGCTTTATCGATCGTCTTGTAGCCAGTTCGAGGATTTTGATTGGTTGACCTAAAACGTTGTTTCCAAGAATGCTAGGCTTGTTTCTTTTTCATTTATTTACTAGGCAATGGTTATCATGCTTGTTAAGATAGGAATATATGTATTGTTTATTTTGTGGTCAAATGGAAACCATGAATTGTATATTCAGGATGAGATTTAGCGGTAGCTGGTCAAGACCGTACTCCACCTCCACGTGGTGGTCCTGGAAACAGTCTGCAGCAGTGCAGTCTGGCTGAGCGAGTACGGATCGAAATGGGAAGGCAAACCCGGTCCCTAAAAAATGCCGTGCAGAAGTCGGATGTGTCGACCGAAAGGTGCAGATATCACAGCTTAGGCGCAAACAGACACAACGCAACCACCGTCCTTTTCAGGGCGAACGAGGAAGAAGAAGAAGAAGATTTAGCGGTTATCTCCCTTGTCTGGACGATGTCCATTTTTCTGTATGCCTATATTAGGATATCGTTCATACAGATGGCCTTATAAGGAGCGGTCTTGCTCTGATTTCACGGAAAGGTCTAGATTGTTCCGTGGCTAGCTACTTTGGGCTTAGACATGCGCAGTAAACTTGCGCGGGGAATTGAAGACTGGCTTTCCGGGGAGTCGAGAAAAAGTCTCCGAGCTGACAAGAGGTCAACGCTAGACTCTGTCTATAATTCTGGGGAATGAAGCCTTTGTTAGGTGTTAAATGATATTGAATTTTCCCCCTGTGATTATTCTGGCTGGTGATTGTATAGCCATGGATGTGAAGAAATGTGTTGTGTATTATTTCTAAATGGCAGACAGGTAAAGAGACTTTTTGAATCTTATATTATTGCCAAGAACAGTATTAAGATGGTATTCTCCTAATGCGGAGATATACTGAGTAAAGGAGACTGATGTTAGCCATTTCTTTGAAGGAACCTTGCCGCTTATACGGCTTATTCCCTGTAAGTTAGACCTACATGACCTGTCTGGTCAAGAGGAGTCAAGTACTTCATTAAGGTGGGTTTCTCCTCATGCGGAGATATTAAATAGGAGAGACTGATATTGGCCATTTTGAAAATCACGCTGCTTGTACGGCTCAGGTGGAGCCCAGAGCTTTATTGCTAAGGTGGCTTACTCCGGGTGAGGAGTTATGTATTATACAGAAGAGTCTGAGCTAGATATTTTGAAGCAGTCCGCCATTCGTGCGGCTGATGTGGTAGCCTAGATCTACCTGACCTGCTTGGTCATGAGGAACCAAGAACAGTAGTCATATGAAGCGCGCCAGTAGCGCGGCTTATTTGTTGCAGCCAAGGATTACATGCAAAGTCTCCATGATGTTGAATATTATGAGTTGTTGCTATCTACATGATTATATGTGCTTACATGACAGTGAATGGTTTGATGTCAGCGTATGTTACTGTTGTTCGTACTAAATGTCTGAAACGTCAACAGTCGTTTTTCAATGCTTCATTACTTCTGAGTGTGGTATATACGGCATGGTATCATCAAGCAACCACCTACACTTCTACAGCATAACCAGGACTATTGTACACACTAACAGCGATGTAACCACACTCGCAACAGTGGTGGCCAGTATGGTAATAGTCGAGTCGCAACAGTGGTGGCTTCCAGTCATTGAAACGTTACCTACGACATTCGTTTTTTTTTCTAGATCCATGCAACTGTTCGTTACGTCCTTGATGATGTTGATCTGTGTTCCATTGACGCTATCGGGTGATGTCCATGTCACTGTGAAATGCAATATAGCGTTACCAAAGCACCATGTCTTCCTATGACGTCCCTGTGTTTATTCGTCATTGACATTATCGACTTCCTGGCATCTTTGCAATTTTTGTCATTGTTGCAAATACCCGGCGTTGTCCAGAAGCTTTCTACACCAGATCATTACTTCACAAGAAATCATTGTTCCAGCCAACATCGGAGGTCCGTACTTGCACCTGAATTAACAGTTACTGTTTTCCTCGTTGCTGGTAGTTTGAAGGACAGTGGCTGTTTTTGTCATTGCAGTATTCCTTCAGCGTTGGATCTTCTCTTCGCTGAACGGTGTTTGCTGAGGACTTCTTTTCTTTCTTTGATCCTTAGCCGCCGACCGTCAAAGCGGTCAGTGGCCAACACGCCTAGTGGCGTCTTGTAGGGCAACAACAAATTGATTCCACTTTTCTCGGTCGGTGGCAATCCTTCGTACAGCGCCCCAACTCCGGTTCACTCCCTGCATCCCAGCCTCCACAGCCCTCCGCCAGGCTGTTTTTGGTCGGCCTCTCTTTCGTTTTCCTTCAGGGGTCCAAAGCATAGCTGTTCTTGTGATGGCATCGGGGTCTCTTCTGAGGACATGACCAACCCAGCTCCAGCGTCTGCCAGCCATGATGGTGTGCATGTCCTCTTGCTTGCTACGAGTAAGCAGATCTTCGCTAGCGATGGCACCCGGCAAAAAGATTCGGTAAATCTCTCCTAGGCATGTTGTGTGAAAAGAGGACAATTTCGACATTTCCTTCTCTGTAACTCTCCAGCATTCCGCACCATAGAGAAGCACAGAAAGCACACAGCTCTGATATAATCTTAATTTTGTGCTTGTGCTGTATTGGGAGGACTTCCAGATGTTGTTTAGGCTAAAGAAGGCTGCTCTTGCCTTATTCATTCTGACATTGATGTCTCTGCCTGCCCCGCCGTTTGGTGTTACTATGCTTCCTAGGTATGTGAAGGTATCTGTCTGTACCAATTGCTGATTCCTTACTGATATGGGCTCAGGGTTGCTCACATTGAGCGTCATGACCTCAGACGTCTTTAAATTTATATTCAAGCCCACCTGCTGGCTAAACTTACCAAGTCCATCCGTCCCTTCCTGGACGTGTTGATGTGAATGTGCCAGCAGTGCAATGTCACCCGCACACTCCAGATCCTCCAACGTAGAAAATGTTGTCCATCTTATTCCTCTTGGAGTGCCCTCTGTTGTCTGGCGCATCACCGAGTCTATGACTGTTAAAAATAGAGTGGTTGATAAGGGGCATCCCTGTCGTACTCCTGTCTTCACCTCAAAGGTTAGGCCGCTCTGCCCAACACTACACGCAAAGTTGGCACAGAGGCTTTCCACGATTGACACCATGCAGCCTGGAACTCCACAAGCCCTCAGTATTTTCCATAAACTGTCCCTATGTATGCCGTCGAAAGCCCACTCAAAATAAACAAAATTAATGTAAAGCTGTCTCTGCCACTCTGAACACTGCTCTATAATGTTCCCGAGAGTGTTGCTGAGGACTTCATCGTTGTTATTCTCGAGGCCAGGATTTTTTTTTCGCCAGTTAAGATAAGTGGCTTTATGTTGTTTGTAAGCTGTGCCTCTGTATTGTGATCTAATTGAGCTTTCCTCAGAGCACTATATTTTGTTTCATGGTACATGTTTTTTGTGTCATATGTTATATTCATATTAATATTTCGCGGGCAAGGTTGGGCGGTGACTTCAGTAGAGTATCCCACTTAACCGAGGGCCTACTGTGAGCGTTCTTTAGGGACCGGTGCGAATATCCCTTAGTGGAAATCGCTAGCGACTTTTGGTTGCTATTTTTGTTTAGTTGTGACGAGATGTGTTAGTGTTGTTTTCGTCTGTTTTTCTCCGTTTTTAGTTTTGAGTTGTTTTGTTTGTATTAGTCTTCCTTCTCTTTCCTATCATTTATTTCTATACACCTTTTTGTTTATACACTGTGTTGTCATTGTTTTATTGTAATTATTCGCAGTTGTCATTACATTTTTTGTAACATTCTCTTTTAGTTCTGCTTTATCGTTCTTTTGATTTCTGCGAACGTTATCATTTGTGATTTATATCTTGTCCCTGTTATGTTTGTATGTACTGTATATGCTATTATACACTGTCAATATTATTATGCACATTATGTATGCAATTGAGTAATTATATTAGTGACAAGTAAGGTAATTATACAAGTTCTGGTATAAAGACTTGCCACCCACTGAGTTGGGACAGTGTGACTTATACAAAGTGAGTTATTCAGGTGATATATATTATACAAGGTGTTATAGTATATAATCAGACATGTCAGACATGATGGGTATTGTGCATCATTTTCTTCAGGAAGGAAGAAAATTACGTTTATGTGGTGAAGACTGTGAGGATTATGCCACAGAACAGTTCCTACTTCAGGCGAGCGATGATCTTAGAGAATATGCTCAGTGTAATTATAGATATGACTATCCCAAGGATAGAGTATTTATGCTTTCTAAATTACTGTCCACACTTTTCTATGATGAAGGAAAACCAACTACTCAGGACAGTAGTAGTAGTATTAAGTTGGATGCGTTACAAAAAACGATAAATGAGCTTAAGGGTGAAAAGAAAACTCTTGCTGATGAGTTACAGCAAATGAAAATGCAGTATAAGAAGAAGTTGTCAGCAATGAATGTTGAAAATACTGTAGTCAAGAGTAAGGTGACTTTGTTGATAGAAGATAATAAGGAATTGTTTGACGTTTCTCTTAGTCTGAAGAGAAAGTTAGAGGATAAAGTGATCTCATTAAAACATATTCTCCAGGATGATAGGAACTTTAATTTACAGGGCCCAGAACTTGAGAGTTATATATTAACCCATTTTTTGGGTGAGGCGGCATCAAATCTTAAGAAGTTTGTGGATAGTAATTTCCAGTCGGTTCCTCACATAAGTATTGCTAAGGACCTTATACAATTACTGGATGATCAACTTTGTTGGTTTGTGATAAAATATCAATATGTACCACATGGTCACATAATGAAAATCATTCATCACGTTATAATGGATGACAATGAGCAGGCTCTTATTAAAGAGCTAGAACAAGTCAAAATGGACAATGAGAAATCGAAGATTGAGTTGCTGAAAAATAATGATGCATTTGAGAGTTTGATTCGAAATTTAAGCTTAGAGAATGAGAAGTTGAAGTCAGATTATGTAGATTTGAAATTGGAAAGTGAAAAACAGAAAATAGAAATTGAGGAACAAAAATTAGAAGCTGAAGAGAGAATGCAGATGCAAGCTGAAGACAATATGAATTGCATGAGAGAGTCTTAGCTATGGAGCTGGACAAAATAAAGGTAGAGAATGAGAAAGATATGGTTTTTCCTGAAAAGATTGATGAATTTATGACTATAGATAATAGTGCTATGGAAGCACTCAAACTTGAGCTTGTTCAGGAGAAGGCTAAGGTTTTAGAAACTACATCTCAGAAGGAAAAATTGAGATTGGATCTAAGAGATAGAATTGTTAAAGAAAAGACTCTTACTTCTGAGTTACACGACTTGAGAGTAGATTACAACAGGCTTCAGGTTAAAGTCAACGAGAAAATTCTGAAAGCTGTTGCTAGAGAGAAAGCTGTTGCAGAAGTAGAAATTGCAAAACTTTGCAACAGAATTGATAGATTGTTAGATATTGTTTTGAACAACAATATGTTGTCTACTATCAAGGTGTATAGATTTAGGCATAAAGCTGATGGTCAATATGTTACTAATGCAACGAGCCAGCCACATGCACTCAATGCTAACAGTAACACTAAACATGGTTTAAACAAATCTTTTCGTGGCAAATATAATTTCCCACGGAATAACGATACTGCCTCGAACAGGAGTGATTCTTGGCGTCAGGCCAACAAAAGTAATTTAAGTGTCAGGCTTTTGGATCATGGTGAGGACTTTGATAAATGTCATGACAAGACTCCTCAGACAAACCGTGCATCGACTTTACAAATATCTGATAAATTGTTAAAAGAGGACAAAACTATTAGTACCCAGCATACTCAGCACAGTCCGTATGATGTACCTGTTAAGCAAATTGCAACAGGCAAAAATAAAATCAATTTTGCTAGGAGAGATAATCGTGATTGTGGACAGTACCAACGGCGTCCATCACGTAATAATTTTTTTTCTTCAAGAAATTGGAGACAACCTAACGGTCCTCAAAATTTTGGTTCCAACAATTATGGAAGAGGTTACTACAATAGAGGTTATCAACCTTATAATAATTTTTCTCAGAGACAGCAAAACCCATCAAATAGATATTTTGATCAAAGGAGAACTGACAATCGCAACTATGCTAATTGGGGTTCAAAACATAACAACGCTCCCAATAGAGATAATGGTTATGATAGATCGCGATATGACGGTAGATCAAATAATAAATCGCATTACCATGCTAACTTTGCTCAACAGGAGCCCCAAGTTACTAGTAATCAAGGTAACAATAATAAGAGTGTCTCTAATGCTACTGCTTGTTCTGGGTTTGATGCCGAGAGAGCATCTCAGTGCCCTAAGTGCACAACTTTATTTCAGCCTACAGCGTTGACTACCTTGAGTTGCGGCCATCCTCTACTTAATCCTCCTACATTGTCTACACGGAGGAAGGTTTGATTATATCCATACATGAGCCAAAAGTTTACATAGCCACATTTTATAGATAAAAATGTAGGATTGAATGTTAGTGTATCATTTGTATTTTCTCACAGCAAATCAGGCAGTGACATGGAGAGTGTCAACAGCTTGCCAGCTGTATTAAGATGTGACGTCCTTGCTTTTCATTTAGCGTTGGATGCTTCTATTGATGTCTATGGCTCTCATTACAGTACACTATGCTTTGGAACTCCTGACTACATCGAGGATTCCTGCTTATTAATTAAATTTGTTGTACATTGTCACATGATATTATGTTTCTTTGTAACATAACCTTTCGAGCATATATCGGTAGGCTGGTTGGCTAGAGTATCATTGTTGCGTACATATTCTTTTGTATGGAATTATGCGACGCACGGATTACTGTAGGTAGGTAAGCATACAAATGTATTGTATGACTATTTGATATGAACAGTATTTATTTTGAAATGCTCTCATGGTCAAAGTTATATCACCCATGATTAATTCATACTTTTGTTGTATGGGTGATCTCTCTTGAATATCGATTTGGCGGATGGATCTAGACTCCGTTGATCTATTCTCTGTTCGGTCAGAAACAGATTATTCTTGCTTAGGTTTATGCAGGGATGTGTATGGTCCGAGTCTATGTTTACTCAGTGTCTGTTGGAGACGATTTGGTCTTATATCGGGTTATCTTTGTATGTCTATGTCGGACTATTTTCCTTGTACTGTATTTTGGGGTCAGGTGCTTTTCGGTGCATGAAGATACGTTAGGGAGTTCTTCGGTGAGGGAGAAGCCTGGCGGGAAGTCATGTCTTAGACCTGCCCAAAGTTTGTGATCTCTTTTTGATTATGGGAACGAAGATAGTTTCTTCTGGGATGGTTAAATCCATGAGTTACCTAGTGTTCATTCCATAACGCGAGGAGAAGAGCGTTTCTGTGTTTGCTAGTGGTTTTTTCCTATGACAAGGTAAAAAAAAACTGTTTACCGAACTTTTTCCATTCCTAGGCCTAATATGGGCAGACAGCTACATGAATTGAACAATGTCAGTATGTCGGAACGACATGTTATCTAGCAGCACTGATTATGTATATATGCAACAACTATGAGCAAAGAGTATGCTGAATGTTATAGAAACAGTTATGTTCATGAACTGAATCTTTATTGAAGCTTCATTGTGCATCGTTATCGTGAGCGAGGCTCACAAGACTAGAAGCCATTTTGGAATGCTATTTATTGTTGATCATTTACCAGAGAACAGGGACGCCCTTATTATCAGGTGATGATAAAGAAATCATACTTATGAAAGGAAAACCTACTATTGGCAGTTTAACGTTTTCTCAGGAAATAATGGCTGAACTGTATTTAACGGAATCTTCGCTAGAGTGCAAGTTAAGTTTATGCTAAAGAGGTTCGGTCTAGGAATCAGGTTGGAACCTTGTATATTAACTGACATGATCAGTCAGTGAGGCCTGATGAATATTTATATAAGATATGGAACTCTGAATATTTATATAAGATATGGAACTCTGAATGCTTGTATACTGACGTTCCATTATGATTTTCCTCAACATGAATGCCAATTTATTATTGTACACCGTGGGTCAACAATATGCTATTGATGTCGACCTGTGTTCTGTCCAAGTGTGTGCGTCAAATTAAACTATTGAAACGTCTACAGTAGTCTGCATCAGTAACTTCTAGATACGTATGAATGAGTGTTTGAATCTTCCGTCAACTCCACAGAACAGTCTACACATTCGCGTATTGACATCTCTTGTAACACTCATTGTAAACAATGCATTCTTGTCGGGGCCTCATTGTGTTCCAGGACAAGGTGACTGATAAAGTCTCTTTTTGATAACTCTATTTTCTTTGCTCATCATCAGTTGATAAATATAAGCTTACTAGAACGTCACCAGAGCTACATGCTGTGTTGTTGTGTTGCTCGTGGTTTGAGTATGGAATGTCAACTCGACCTACGCAGTGGTGTGTAGACATAGATTGTGAGTATAATATACGAATGATAAGAAGAGTTCGTGGTGTTGACAAATGGTCTCTTTCTCACACTCATGTATGGCTGGAAGTCATCGACACCAACGACTGTGTACCTTTGCTACAGTTTAATTGGACGTACTCACTCGACAGCACGAATAGTGACAAATCACAGGTTGGCATAATACATCATAGTACAGTGGATAAATGGTCTTGCAATGATACATGGGCACACATGTAGAATAATAGCATAATGGACTGTCAGTAGACAAGCACTCAGTATTGCCCATATATATATATATATCATCTGAGTTTACTGACAAAGCACGTCAGATTATAAACAACAGTCAAGATGGCTTCTAGACCTAACCTCGTCTAGTGAAGATTCCTTACAATAATGTTCAGCACATATTTTTTCATATAATCATATTGAACCGCTAGTACTGGGTTCTCATTGTAGCAGTGATCTCTGGACTCATCAAGCGATAATACGGGGTATCCGTTTCTCTTCTTGAAAGTCACAAAATATTTGGATACAAGATGGCCTCTCTCGTGAGCTGTCACTCACGTTTGGATACAGATAATGAATCTGTATTAAAGTTAGTCATTCATTAAATGTTCTCATTGCTCTGTAGATTCTATTATGATACAATTGACTTCATCATACAAGATATAGTGCTGCTAGGAATGAATGTCTTTTCATCTAGATAAATATTTCCTCAGACGTACAAATCGTGTCTATCGAGAAACGGTGGCTTAGCCAGAGTTCATAAGAAGAATCTTTTGTTACCTTGGTATCAGAAATATGATTCTGCCATTCCTTGGCAATAAGAATAAACACTGGGGTAAAGCATACACGATAGGTCTAGACGACTATCACTTTCCCCACAAATACTGAGATCACTTTTCCCGGCGACAAGCCGATATAGAAAAACACAGCCCCCATCAGGGCGAAGCCAAATCACACCTCTCTAGCGACACATCCGCCGAACAGCCCTTTGACCTTTCTAGAGACAAAAGACCATATAGTTCGACTTAGATATGTAAAGATATACAGATATAAGAAGACTCGTCCTACCCAGACAAACAATACACATAAATTCAGGCCATAGATACACTGAAGCAAGAACAACCTATTTCTACCCAAACAAAGAATAAATCGCAGTAAAACTGGATTCATCCGCGGAGTTCGATCAAAAATGACGACACTCCTTTCAAGGGAAGTAACTCAATAATGACTTTTCCTTAAGCACTAAAAAGTATCTATTTTGTTTACAAATTTGCATACAAATGTATTATATTGTAAGATATCAAAGACTGCACGTAACAGTGACCTGTATACCTGATACTGTGCCCGGTTATTAGAGTTGACCAGTTACACCAATACACCTTTACAACGTGCTCTGATATATACACAGTTACGGTGTGAAAGAAACAGCGTTTATCAATCATGCTCGCTTTTTTTTTTTTTTTGGTCTTTATGTTTCTAGGGTTTTTCATGTACACGGTTATATATTATTATGATATGCATTGATGTCATGCATTGTTTATTGTTTCTGATTACCGTGTCATAATCCTAGTCTTTTCTTTTTCTCCTTCTTTACATATCTCATCTTGACTTTGTTTACTCATCGTCCTTCTCTGCTTTTGTCTCGCTACTATTTATACCACTGTGGTTATGACTTTATATTTAGGGTATACTTGTAAGTAGATATGTGTATGCTTCCGCCCTCCTTTGTTTCCAGTCTTTGTAATTTTGAAAAAAAAGATGTTATCATATCTTTTCCCCGGAGGGTGCGGTAAACTGTTAAGATAGGAATATATGTATTGTTTATTTTGTGGTCAAAGGGAAACCATTAATTGTATTTTTAGTTCAGGATGAGATTTAGCGGTTATCTCCCTTGTCTCGACGATGTCCATTATTCTGTATGGCTATATTAGGATATCGTTCATACAGATGGCCTTATAAGGAGCGGTCTTGCTCTGATTTCACGGAAAGGTCTTGATTGTTCCGTGGCTAGCTACTTTGGGCTTAGACATGCGCAGTAAACTTACGCGGGGAATTGAAGACTGGCTTTCCGGGGAGTCGAGAAAAAGTCTCCGAGCTGACAAGAGGTTAGCGCTCGTCTCTGTCTATAATTCTGGGGAATGGAGCCTTTGTAAGGTGTTAAATGATATTGAATTTTCCCCCTGTGATTATTCTGGCTGGTGATTGTATAGCCATGGATGTGAAGAAATGTGTTGTGTATTATTTCTAAATGGCAGACAGGTAAAGAGACTTTTTGAATCTTATATTATTGCCAAGAACAGTATTAAAATGGCTTTCTCCTCATGCGGAGATATACTGAGTAAAGGAGACAGATGTTAACCATTTCTTTGAAGGAACCTTGCCGCTTATACTTTTTTAATCTTATATTATTGCCAAGAACAGTATTAAAATGGCTTTCTCCTAATGCGGAGATATACTGAGTAAAGGAGACAGATGTTAGCCATTTCTTTGAAGGAACCTTGCCGCTTATACGGCTTATTCCTTGTAGGTTAGACCTACATGACCTGTCTGGTCAAGAGGAGTCAAGTACTTCATTAAGGTGGGTTTCTCCTAATGCGGAGATATTAATTAGGAGAGACTGATATTGGCCATTTTGAGAATCACGCTGCTTGTACGGCTCAGGTGGAGCCCAGAACTTTATTGCTGAAAATCACGCTGCTTGTACGGCTCATGAGGAGCCCAGAACTTTATTGCTAAGGTGGCTTACTCCGGGTGAGGAGTTATATTTTATACAGAAGAGACTGAGTTTGATATTTTGAAGCTGTCCGCCATTCGTGCTGCTGATGTGGTAGCCTAGATCTACCTGACCTGCTTGGTCATGAGGAACCAAGAACAGTAGTCATATGAAGCGCGCCAGTAGCGCGGCTTATTTGTTGCAGCCAAGGTTTACATGCAAAGTCTCCAAGATGTTGAATATTATGAGTTGTTGCTATCTACATGATTATATGTGCTTACATGACAGTGAATCGTTTGATGTCAGCGTATGTTACTGTTGTTCGTAATAAATGTCTGAAACGTCAACAGTCGTTTTTCAATGCTTCATGACTTCTGAGTGTGGTATGTACGGCATGGTATCATCAAGCAACCACCTACACTTCTACAGTATAACCAAGCCTATTGTACACACTAACAGCGGTGTAACCACACTCACAACAATGCTTCAGATACCCCACAGAACGTGAACTGTTTTGGATTGGTGTACTCCAACATAAAGTATTTAAAGAGCTAGCCGTATATGCCCTTATGTGTCTAATAACACAGTGAGTAATGCTTGGGTTGAAAGGATATTATATCTTGTACCATCAGTTAAGATAAAAGCAAGAATGAGAATGTAGCTGCATCTGCTTGATACTATTGTAAGAATCAGAGCCTAACTGTTGTTTTTAAATAAGTGTTGTGAGGACGTCACCACAAATCGTCAAAAATATTAAAACACTATATTTCTGACAAAGTATATGGCGCAGGTTCCAACGGGAATGTCACTGATGACCTCGATCTGGAGCTTTTATGTGATGTGAGTATGAATAATCTATTTGAGTAGTTTGGCTTTTTTGGTCTTGTTTAAAAAGTGTTTGGCTTTATTTTTGGCTTTATTTGTGAAGGTGTTTGGCTTTTTTTCACAATTTTCATCTGACAACCCTGGATACAGAGTTCCTAAGTGACCTCGGTCTAGGATTCACCTTCAGCCTTGTATGACGTAGTCACTCACTCTCTCTATGATTCTGACAAACAGATACAGGGAGAACAAAGAAATAATTGGGAAAATTTCTGACTGGTTGGGTCTCAATCTTTTTTTAAAAAATGTATTAAAGAAAATCATTCCAAAAAAAAAAAAAATTCCATCACAGTACAGTAATCAGGTAGATAAATGAAATCATTCTTATCTCCCAGTCTAATACGAGAAAGCAAAACGAATTGTAATCTAATCACACATGAAATAACAAATTAAATTTACATAAAACACAACACATAGAAACACGATACTGGATTAAACGCATATGAGACTACTACACAAATTGTCACTGTAAGTAATCCCATTGTTAGCCTATCGGGTTGCGACGAAAGCTGGGTCTCCTAGAGTGTGAAAATAAATCCAAAATGTGAGTAATCCTAATACTGTGGAATGAGAGCTGTTCTGGTTCTCAGGAAGTAGACTATGTCACCTCCCGGTGGTTCACTGGAGAAGGATGACAGCTTCAGAATAACTGCCTTTTCAGGTCACTCAATGACTGGATAATGCAGTTATCTGGTGAGGGTGGGGGTCGGAGTGGCTAAGAGGTATGGCATCCGCCTCGAATTCTAGAGGTACCGGGTTCAATTCCCAGTTGAGGGAATATAATTCATGGACATTTTTTTCAGAACCAGTGGTCCTAATGATGTCATACTGCCCCCTGGTCTCCTGGGTAATGAGATCCGATGCCTAGCCTTCTCAGATAAGGGCGAAAAATTAGGAGGTCCCTTGTGCAAGCTGCGCACGTTAAAAATCCCACAGCAGTTGGAAATCGTAAAGAGTAGACCACAAGGCCGCTGCCCTGGCAAAATTTAAAAATTAGAAACCTACCCACTATAAAAATATTTATAGAATGTGTGATTCATATGTACATACATTGGGATTGTCGCCGGAGCTACGGAGTTCGTACACTGTGTTGAGATCCTCTTTGTGCGATCTAAGGCAGGAGATCGGAGCGCTGATGGAGTTGTCTGTGTGCAATGAAGATAGTCCTTAAAACAAAACAAACCAAACAAAACTGGCGAGAGTGC